>CATLJY010000754.1:0-96141 GCA_949987705.1 Thereva unica
AAGAGTGAACTTCCATCATGATTTTGCCAGTTTCCTCCAGCTTCTCTGCCATCCCTCTCTTTCTGAAATTGCGCCCCTATCTAATTGCGCCCGGTGCAAGTGCACCATTTGCACCTATGAAAGCGCCGCCCTGCTTTAACTATTCTGAAAAGATACTGAGCAGTTAATGATGACTAAACAGCCACAGACAGAATGGTGAAAGAGGAAAATGAATGCACGGTGGTGTTCGTTTGCCGATAGCCCAGCGCTGCTCTCGCTGTCTGTGACTCAGTGTTCCATATTGGAACACTAGTGTTCCAAAATACTACAGCCAGAAATGCAGTAGTAAGGGGCATCGTGTTTGCTGGCTGCAAATTTTAAATTATTATTCAAGAACGTTTGCGTACCACCAGTTGAGAAAAACTGATCTAGAGGAATAACTAGATCACTCATGCCTGAAGGTTGGGTTAGAGGCGGAACAAGAAACCTTATATTAGACTCATCGATGCACTGCAGGAACTAAGTAGGACTGGTAAAGGACTCCTAAAATGAAGAGGCACTACCACCGTCTACAATGACAATAATGCCATCATAAATCATGGTTGGTGTTGGTCTCTAATGCCTAATCTCCAATGAGAAAACCAACCACGAACCAACCACGTACCAGTAGGCTGAATTAGCTGACAAAATGTGTTCACACCAAAGTCTTCTATATTTACAAGCCATGCTGTAGGTGTTTGTATGTAGTTGTATGAAGTCCCAACTACAATTCGTGAAATGTCAAAATCCCATTAAAAACAAGGGACAACATTTTTCGTGCCGCGGAAAGTGATGTTGCGAGTGAGGTTTTGTTAAAAATAATAGTTATTTAATCAAAATAAAAAACGTGAAAATGTGCAAAAAGTGCTTAAAATAAGTGTGATAAGAAAGTAATTAAAATAATATGTTGTTAATAAGATTCGTTTGCGGGATTTGTTAGTCATGGAGGACCGTTTTGTTCTCAGAAACGTATTGTGAGTTATGTTGCAGCTAACTATTAAAATATTAATAATACATATAAGATATAAGAATATATTAAAAGAGACTTTACTTCGAAGAGGAAATAGAAAGTTATTTATTTCTTCAGTGTTTTAATGATAAAGTGCGCGCACATTCATTCGATTCCAAAATGTGTTATTTACTGTGTTTAAGGTGGATTTTGCTAAAGTAATTAAAGATCTATACGAGGAAAGTTCCCTTAACAGAACTTTCCAAGACCGAAATGCAGAGCGAGGAAAGAATTAAGGCAATACAATACGCATTTTTAGGGTTAGCGCCGACTTACCGGGAGAACCCTGGATAATTCAAGCATCAAGACATTGTCTATTACTATGTTAGGTATTTTGTTTTTCTCTTAAATTAAAAACTATTTCTGAGTATAATAATATTTGAAACAGGTGCACAACATAATACAGGTAGTATCAAGGAAATAAAACGGATTTTAAGTGATCATCGCCAAAATGAAGCCGAAACTCATCCATAAGATGTATTGTTTAGTATTATTTTGTCCTATTTAAGTCATTTTCGTTTGTTTAAATAAAATTTTTTTACGGAGTTTTTATTTTGCAAATAGAAAAATAGTGCTGTATTATTTTGTTTGTTGTTGGAACAAAATAAGAAAGAACTAAAAGTTATTTGTGTACATTTTGAAATACATATGTGTTCAAGAATTCATTTAGGTGCCTAATAAAATTCTTTCAAGTAAATTTTGTTTTAATTAATTCTATTTTGGAGATAAAAAGGGGTGCAATTTATCAACGTAATAAGTCAACAATCCGGCAAAAAGGTGAAGGCGGCAGTAAGGGAATTGTCTGAACTTGGCCATTTGTGTACGCGATGCTATGCAAAAAAATAATTTACTAAATTTTTAAATTCGATTTTAGTAAACATCTGGTGTAAATAACTTTGTATCAATTGGCATTGTAAAAAAAAACCTTTTTTTAGTATTTCATTTGATGCTACACATGAACCGGTTTCGGATTTGGTTTCAGTGTTGCCAAATCAAAACTCCATAAACCAACAAATTCAAATCGATTTAAAATACAATGCAATCTCTCCACTGTATTGAATATAGTTTTCATTAAATAACATAATTAAAAATTCTAATAATGACAATGTTCTCATAACTTATGAAACTGACTAATAAATAAACATATTTCATACATAACCTGTTTCAATTAAATGTTAAAAAAATATCTAAATAAAAATCTTGATACAAAACTAGCTGTAGATCCTCATTCTTACTGATTTGAGCTAATAAATCAATCACATATTATTAGCTGAACTGTTTGTTTAAGAGTGGCCAAAGTCCCATAGAAATTTGACAATTCCCTTTTCCGAATTTATTCCCAAAAAACATGAATCATGAATGAATGAATCTTAGAATGGGAGTGTGAGATTTTGTTGTGCATGGCTTGTAAATATAGAAGGCTTTGGTTCACACACATTTCTATCACTATAGATGTGAATTGTCAGAAATGTCTGTTTTGTTATTATTATTACTAGATTAGACTTTTCTGTTGACAAATTTTTTGGCGGGATATTGCAAATACAATTAACGTCATTTATGCCTTGATTTTTGACATTTTTTTGTGCTAAATTGCCCGCTGAATTTCATGTGGCAAGTCAAATGGTTTAAAACACATACGAAAAGTTACCCGTCGCCGTTATAAAGTGGCTAAAACTGCATTAGGCGAACTATTTTGATACGAAAAATCGTTGGGCGAACTATTATGATATGGAAATTACTTTTTGTTTTGTTTATTATTTTACTATTGTTAAACATATCCGAACCGAATAAAGAATATTTTTTTTGTTATACAATAAATATTATTTTTCATTCATAAAACTATCTAATCACCCCTTCAGGTAACGATCTAATTCTTTCAGAATTATTTTTACCATCGTTCAAAAACGTTTGGGCGAACTATTCTGGTAAGGGGTTGTACACAAGATCAGATGGACTTTAACAAATGGCAAACAATCCAACCAAATTGGCCATGTTCTAGTTAATATTAGGCATACATGGTAGTAGCATAATGGACGTTATTAATACCAAGGAACATATGTGGTCTCCGAACACTCCCCAATTGCTGGGATCATAGTAGAAACAACAACAAATTATATATGATTGTAGCATATTGAAAAATTAAGAAACGAAGAGACAAGACAAGAATATTAACAGAAAACTTGTAGGAGATGACAGGTCTCTGTAAATGGAATCTGATGTGGATGTGGCACTCTATAAAAAAAATACAGCAATTGCATTAGGAGCACAAAATGACGAAAGAGTAGGCAATGGTTTTATAATATAAAAAAAAGCAGGCAAGACAAGAGCATATCATGAAAAGTATCTAGGAGTCCGAAGAGACACAAAAAAGTAATCAAGAAAAAACGAAAAAACCAGAAAGCTAAACTAATAAAGCTAATAATTTCTGCAAAGAAGTAAGTTGCTTAAGAAGCTATAGTGCGACAATAGCTAGTGAGTATCGATGACATACTTGAGATGTGGGCGAGACATCTTCAATGGAAAGCAAAACCCTAATACATTTTTAGGGTTATAGATAATTATAGGTATTGAAATTATCTTTCGATTGATGTGTTATAAAATATTGATTAGGGCCTTATTTATGGAGAGAAAAACGCAAAAACCCCTTAAAAGTCGCGTGTTTTTCATTTATTTTTTACTTTTTAGTAAAGAAACCTAGAAACTTTTTACTTCGTAAAAATATTGGTTTTGGCTATCTGAAGCTCTATTTCTTCGGTAAGGGTTGCACTATCGTAAGCAGTTATTTAAAATTTGAATTTTTAAATTTTATATACCAAAAACACAATTTTATATACCACAAAAAGACAACATTTTCAGATAAGGTTTTTTTGCTGCAATATTTTTATTTCATTATTTTTCGACACTAAACTTCTATTTAATAAAAGTTTATATGTTTTTACTAATTTAAAAGTAAAAAATTAACCGTAAGACTGTCTATAACAAAGACATTTGAAGAGCTCACACAAATTACTAAAACATCTGAATTTATTTTGTTTTTATTATTTGTATACCGAATTCTATTTTTTTTAAATTATGCACATATAGTTATTTCCTTTGAAATTATAAGAACTTTTTTTTTAAATATAAATAATGGAATACAATAATTAAAATAATTTTTAATTTCCTTATATAAGAATTATAATTTATAAATAATTTAGAGAAATTTATTTTTGATCTGGCAAGTGATCAAAAAAATTAATATGCACTTATAATTATTTCGCTAGGTGTACTAGAGGAGTACCATTGCAGACACTTGCTTGAAAATACTCTTCGATAGGACGCATAATTAGTGGGAATTAGCTGATAAAATAATTGATAACCAACTGCAAAAAAAAGGATTGACAACCAATCTTAATTCTCATGATTAACGAAGGTGCTGATAGATATGAAGATGATAACAACGACGAAGAGCGACAGAAAATTCATTTTTTCCATTAATGGGAAATTGTCCGTTGAAGCTGACAATATTTCGACCAACATGGATTACACTACTGAAATCAATTAAGATATTTAAAAAAAACTATATTTTTAAAATTCAAATTGGCAATTTACATTTTAGAAACACTATTCTATATCACGTATCACATTCAGAAACATATTCTATATCACGTAATAGCCATTTTGTTAAAAAAATAGAAACATTTCCATCCTGTAAATGTAATGGAGGATTGTTTATTATAGTTTTTCACGGCGTGATAATACTTAAGTCCTGCGGTTTGACTGACAGTTTAGTATCTAAGAATATAGGTATACATATATAGGTTTTTATATAGGAATAAAAGTTCCAGGTGCTCCCTATTATCCTATATGAAAGTTAGTTAAAAACTGATTGCCTATATAAGTATTAATGGAGAAATTAAATTCTTACTGAAAGTAGCTATTTTTGGTATTCTTATATAAGAATGTATCTGAGATTCACTTTCTATACAAGTCTCGATATAAGAAAATATTACCCGGGTATTGTTTTCTCATACTTATTCTCCGCACTACTGATATAGGAATATTATATAGGACTGCATCGCTTCGGGAATTATAGTCTCGTGTACGCACTCTAATAATAGTTACATTGCAGTAAGTAAGTTCTTCATATGTATGAGATTAATACTCCCTAAATCCAAATAAAGCAACAGTTATCGAATTAGCACTCTAGCTGATGCTTTAAGAACTACAAGACCTACATAGAAATTTGAATGCAGATCATGACTAATATACGAGCGCCATAAGAAAACTCAAAGTTTTCAGCACTTGAATTCTTAGCAATGTTCCTTGGGTTGCTTATTCACTGAGGTCTTGTTCAACTGAGACCTGCTATTGCTTATTACATTTCATGTACATATGTGTTAGTGACATATCAAGGCAAGCGGTAGTTTGCCGAGTTCGTAAGGGCAAACAGCTAGTGCCTTATTTACGCCTAAACATAAAAAACAAGGTGTTTTTTTTATAAAATTATGCGATTTATCACCTTTTTGACGTGACAACGTCTATTAAAACGATGAACGCCGGCTGCATGCACGAAAAATGATGACTCATTGTCCCGTTATGTCCCGTTATGTCCCGTTATGTCCCGTTATCTCCCGAAGTAATTTTAAAAATTTGATCGTAGTAATCTTAAAAATTTGATTAAAATTGTCAATATTAATTAGATTAAATTATTGTCAAATTGTCAACAATAAGCAAAGCAAGCCAAACACTCTGTCTCCTAACTGGGTGCCGGTGTATAAGAAAATAGTGAACATTACACTGACGAAAACTGTGAAATGCAAACGAAAACAGTTTCCTTGCGTTCCTGCTTGTGCTATTACCATTCACAAGTCGCAAGGTGGGACGTTTACTGTTATTATCTATAATATAAAAATAAGTCGGGTTTTCCTTCCAGACGCTATAATTAGAGAACGCACGATCCGATTTCCACGGTTTTGCATTCGTTGGAAAGGTCTCGGGCTCCGTGAGGTTTATAGCAAAAAGATTTCAAAAGCAGGCGCTTGGTCCATAGCAGCCATCTCAAGAGGGCGGATTACCATTTTCTTTACAACCCCTCGACATGGATATCAAATGAAAGGTTATGGTAAGTAGAACACCAAAAGCAATATAGTATACTCAATATATCGTTTGGTCCATGGCAGTCATCACAAGAGAGCAGATGACCATTTTCTTCACAACCCATTTGAAATGGGTATCCAATGAAAGAGTATGATAAGTAGAACAATATAAGCAATATAGTATACTCAATATGTCGCTTGGTCCATAGCGGCCACCTCAAGAATGCGGATTACCATTTTCTTCACAACACCTTCGACATGGATATCGAATTTAAGAGTATGATAAGTAGAACACCATAGGCAATAAAGTATACTCAATATATCGTTTGGTCCGTGGCGATCATCTCAAGCGGGCGGATTACCATTTTCTTCACAACCCCTTCGAGATGGGTATCAAATGAGAGAGTATGATAAGTAGAACACATAAGCAATATAGTATACTCAATATATATCGTTTGGTCCATAGCGGCCATCTCCAGAGGTTGGATTACCATTATCTTCACACCTCTCGATATGGATTTCAAATGAAAGGGTATGATAAGTAGAACACCATAAGCAATATAGTATACTCAATATATCGTTTGGTCCATGGCGGTCATCTCAAGAGGGAGGATGATCATTTTCTTCACTACCCCCTCGACATTGGTATCAAATGAAAGGGCATTATAAGAAGAATGCCATAGACTATGTCTTTAGATTCATGGCGGCCATCTCAAGAGGGCGGATTGCGATTTTCTTCACAACACCCGAGACATGGGTATCAAATGAAAGGCTATGAAAAGTAGAACACCATAAGCAATATAGTATACTCAATTTATAATTTGGTCCATGGCGGCCATCTCAAAAGGGCGGTTTACCATTTTCTTCACAACTCCTTCTAGATGGGTATCAAATGAAAGAGTATGATAAGTAGAACAATATAAGCAATATAGTATACTCAATATATCGTTTGGTCCATAGCGGCCATCTCAAGAGGGCGGATTACCATTTTCTTCACAACCCCTTCGAGATGGGTATCAAATGAGAGAGTATGATAAGTAGAACACCATATGCAATATAGTATACTCAATATATCGTTTGGTCCATAGCGGCCATCTCAAGAGTGCGGATTAATATTTTCTTCACAACCCCTTCGACATGGGTATCAAATGAAAGAGTATGATAAGTAGAACACCAAAGGCAATATAGTATACTCAATATATCATTTGGTCCATGGCGGTCATCTCCCGAAATCAATTTTCCCAGATTTGTTCTTTTTTCACTATAGCTTTTTCCTATCGCAGACTGTGTCCTCATAATCTTATTTTATTGAAAGGCGTTGCAACGTACGCGGGTTTTTGCTAGTTTAATATAAATGATTCAATTTTATTCATAAAAGTATGCAATCATTTCATCAATGTTTTCTCATGACGTTGTCACGTTAAACTATCGTCCGTAAACCCTCTTTACAGACAACAAATTTTTATAAGCAATATAAGTAATTTTTCATTTGTAACCGATACCCAAAATATACATAATTTATTATTCCATGAATTTTTTTTCCTATCATTCTTCGTTTTCTTTATTTTTACATTTTTTACATTTCGAATCGAACTTTTTTCTTCTCCTTCAGTCTAAAAAAGTGGGTACTCAAAATTATTCTGTCAGATGGCGCTCTAAGTTATTTCAATTGCTCAATTGCTACTAGTTAGCCGAAAAGTGTTTACTCGAACTGTTGATGCCAGATGGCATTAGGTGATTAACAAAATGTATTCATTTAAAGTGGTTAGTCGCAACTATGGTATCAGATTGCGTTAGGTACTATAAAAAACATGTAGTTCACAGTACAAATGTACAGTAAAATTTTGAAATACCGAATGCCGAGTTCGTAATCGTAATTTATTTCTAAAAATATGACATATTCCTTACAAGTTAGTCAAATCCACCACTGTTGATGTCAAATAGCATTCCCTATCATTTCGATGATTAACAAAAAGGGTACGCATTGTACACGTCTCAAGAGGGCGGATTACCATTTTCTTCACAACCCCCTCGACATGGGTATCAAATGAAAGGGTATGATAAGTAGAATACAATAAGCTATGTCTTTATATCCATGGCGGCCTTCTCAAGAGGGCGGACTACCATTTCTTCACCACCACCTCGACATAGGTATCAATTGAAAGGGTATCATAAGTAGAATACCATAAGCGATATAATATACTCAATATCTGCTTAGATCCATGGCTGTCATCTCAAGAGGGCGGATTACCATTATCTTCACAACCCCCTCGACATGGGTATCAAATGAAAGGGTATGATAAGTAGAATACAATAAGCAAGTATACTCAATAAATAGTCAGATCCACCGAGGCCACCTCAAGAGGACGTATTGCCATTTTCTTCCCAACCCCCACATGGGTATCAAATGAAAGGGTATGATAAGTAGAATACAGTAAGCTATGTCTTTATATCCATGGCGGCTGTCTCAAGAGGGCGGACTACCATTTCTTCACCACCACCTCGACATAGGTATCAATTGAAAGGGTATCATAAGTAGAATACCATAAGCGATATAATATACTCATTATCTGGTTAGATCCATGGCCGTCATCTCAATAGGGCGGATTACCATTTTCTTCACAACCCCCTCGACATGGGTATCAAATGAAAGGGTATGATAAGTAGAATACAATAAGCAATATAGTATACTCAATAAATAGTTAGATCCACCGAGGCCACCTCAAGAGGACGCATTACCATTTTCTTCACAACCCCCTCGACATGGGTAACAAATGAAAGGGTATGATAAGTAGAATACAATAAGCAATATAGTATACTCAATAAATAGTTAGATCCACCGAGGCCACCTCAAGAGGACGCATTACCATTTTCTTCACAACCCCCTTGCCATGGGTATCAAATGAAAGGGTATGATAAGAAGAATACAATAAGCTATGTCTTTATATCCATGGCGACCGTCTCCCCGAGGGCGGATTACCATTTCTTCACCACCACCTCGACATAGGTATCAATTGAAAGGGTATCATAAGTAGAATACCATAAGCGATATAATATACTCAATATCTGGTTAGATCCATGGCTGTCATCTCAAGAGGGCGGATTACCATTTTCTTCACAACCCCCTCGACATGGGTATCAAATGAAAGGGTATGATAAGTAGAATACAATAAGCTATGTCTTTATATCCATGGCGGCCGTCTCAAGAGGGCGGACTACCATTTCTTCACCACCACCTCGACATAGGTATCAATTGAAAGGGTATCATAAGTAGAATACCATAAGCGATATAGTATACTCAATATCTGGCTAGATCCATGGCTATCATCTCAAGAGGGCGGATTATCATTTTCTTCACAACCCCCTCGACATGGGTATCAAATTAAAGGGTATGATAAGTAGAATACAATAAGCAATATAGTATACTCAATAAATAGTTAGATCCACCGAGGCCACCTCAAGAGGACGTATTGCAATTTTCTTCACAACCCCCACGACATGGGTATCAAATGAAAGGGTATGATAAGTAGAACGCAATAAGCTATGTCTTTATATCCATGGCGGCCGTCTCAAGAGGGCGGACTACCATTTCTACACCACCACCTCGACATAGGTATCAATTGAAAGGGTATCATAAGTAGAATACCATAAGCGATATAATATACTCAATATCTGGTTAGATCCATGGCCGTCATCTCAAGAGGGCGGATTACCATTTTCTTCACAACCCCCTCGACATGGGTATCAAATGAAAGGGTATGATAAGTAGAATACAATAAGCTATGTCTTTATATCCATGGCGGCCGTCTCAAGAGGGCGGACTACCATTTCTTCACCACCACCTCGACATAGGTATCAATTGAAAGGGTATCATAAGTAGAATACCATAAGCGATATAATATACTGAATATCTGGTTAGATCCATGGCTGTCATCTCAAGAGGGCGGATTAATATTTTCTTCACAACCCCCTCGACATGGGTATCAAATGAAAGGGTATGATAAGTAGAATACAATAAACTATGTCTTTATATCCATGGCGGCCGTCTCAAGAGGGCGGACTACCATTTCTTCACCACCACCTCGACATAGGTATCAATTGAAAGGGTATCTTAAGTAGAAGACAATAAGCAATATAGTATACTCAATATCTGGTTAGATCCACGGCGGTCATCTCAAGAGGGCGGATTACCATTTTCTACAAAAACCCCCTCGACATGGGTATCAAATGAAAGGGTATGAAAAGTAGAATACATTAAGCTACGTCTTTATATCCATGGCGGCCGTCTCAAGAGGGCGGACTAGCATTTCTTCACCACCACCTCGACATAGTTATCAATTGAAAGGGTATCATAAGTAGAATGCCATAAGCGATATAATATACTCAATATCTGGTTAGATCCATGGCGGTCATCTCAAGAGGACGGATTTCCATTTTCTTCACAACCCCTCGACATGGGTATCGAATGAAACAGTATGATAAGTAGAATACAATAAGCAATACAGTATACTCAATAAATAGTTAGATCCACCGAGGCCTCCTCAAGAGGACGCATTACCATTTTCTTCACAACCCCCTCGACATGGGTATCATATGAAGGGGTATGATAAGTAGAATACTATAAGCTATGTCTTTATATCCATGGCGGCCGACACAAGAGGGCGGAATACCATTTCTTCACCACCACCTCGACATAGGTATCAATTGAAAGGGTATCATAAGTAGAATATCATAAGCGATATAATATACTCAATATCTGCTTAGATCCATGGCGGTCATCTCAAGAGGGTGGATTACCATTTTCATCAAAACTCCCTCGACATGGGTACCAAATGAAAGGGAATAAGAACAACATAATAAGCGATATAGTATACTCAATATACCGTTAGATCCACGGCGGTAATCTCAAGAGGACGGATTACCATTTTCTTTATAACCCCCTCGACATGCGTATCAAATGAAAGGGAATGATAAGTAGAACACAATAAGCGATTTAGTATACTTAAAATATATTTAGATCCACGGCGGTTATCTCAAAAGGGCGGATTACCATTTTCTTCACAACCCCCTCGACATGGGTATCAAATGAAAGGGTATGATAAGTAGAACACAATAAGCTATGTCTTTATATCCATGGCGGTCGTCTCAAGAGGTCGGACTACCATTTCTTCACCACCACCTCGACATAGGTATCAATTGAAAGGGTATCATAAGTAGAATACCATAAGCGATATAATATACTCAATATCTGGTTAGATCCATGGCTGTCATCTCAAGAGGGCGGATTACCATTTTCTTCACAACCCCCTCGACATGGGTATCAAATGAAAGGGAATGATAAGTAGAACATAATAAGCTATATAGTATACTCAATATCTGGTTAGATCCATGGCGGTCATCTCAAGAGGACGGATTACCATTTTCTTCACAACCCCCTCGACATGGGTATCAAATGAAAGGGAATGATAAGTAGAACACAATAAGCGATTTAGTATACTCAAAATATATTTAGATCCACGGCGGTTATGTCAAGAAAGCGGATACCCATTTTCTTTACATAGCCCATCGACATGGGTATCAAATGAAAGGGTATCATAATTAGAACACACTAGCATGAAATAATTAAACACGTGCATTGACGAATGAATTCAAAGGAACACTCGAACAAGGTCATTAGAGCAGCATGTTGAAAGAAAAATTGATCTGGTTATGGATCAATAATTCCACAGAAAAAATCTTGGCCGAGAAACTCTAAAGGAGCTTATGTTTGTTTTTTTACAAAGGCAATAATATTAATTTGAATTCCTGCATTTTGTTATTTTGTTATTACCTACTTATAAAATAAATAAAAAAATATAATGAACATTAAATACATAATATTTCTTTATACAGAAGATTATTTATTTTAGAATGTATTAAAACAAAAAAGAGTGATATCCCACCAAAAAAACATTAAAAATGTGAATTAGAAGTTCGTGGGCGCGGAAATTATTTATTGGGACAGTTTAAAACACACTTATAACAAAAAGAAGTGATATGGATTAGTCAAGATGAATCGTTAATAGCATGAAATAATTAAACACGTGCATTTACGAACGAATTCAAAGGAATTTTACAGCAATTTTAGAACATGAATCTTAGCTGCCCTTCGAAATGTAACAAATTTTATTAGAAATACTATAGACCGAGCCACGCTGAATTCAGCAAAGATTCATGCTAGGTATACAACGAACGCGCCAGCCAACTTTTTCGCGGTTGATAATACTTTATTGAGTTTTAAATAAAAATTGGCAGTTGTATAATTCCTTTGAATTCGTTCGTAAATGCACGTGTTTAATTTTTTCATGCTATTAACGATTCATCTTGACTAATCCATATCACTTTTTTTTGTTATAAGTGTGTTTTAAACTGTCCCAATAAGTAATTTCCGCGCCCACGAACTTCTAATTCACATTTTTAATGTTTTTTTGGTGGGATATATATTACACTATCAAGTTTCCCTTACGAGAAAAACATGTATTTTGGTATGTTCAAACATATGCCTCAGCTCATCCGTTTTATTTTTTAGACTTCGAGTCAAAACGCATATGTGCGTCCTATGGAAGACGAGCAAAGGATATACAATAGCGCTTCCTATGTGCACTCTACCAAGAAAATGATTTATAATTACAATTGCCGAGCACAACCGCAATCGCAGAAGCAACTAACAAGCGAAATATTTAGAGAAACAGAAATAAAGGAAAGTGGAGACGAAATAAACTAAAGGAAGAAGGAGAACTGAAAATATAGTTTTAGTAGTAGTGGGAAATTGGTTAGTACTACAATTGGTGCAAAAGTAATCCTGAGAGTTCAAATAACGATAAACTTGGAAGCAAATGAAATTCGAACGATTTCCAGGAAATATTAGCAAAACTAATCAATATAAATAGCTTGTCAGACTTGACTGAAAAGATCAAATTTTTCTGTAACTACTGGAAATTCGGGGTGAACCTCAATCTCCAGAACCGAAAAAACAGAGAAAGTAGCTCCACGTCAAAAATGTGCTGATCTTAGGTTTGATAAATTCGTAAAGAGTGATTTTTGCATGGTTTTTAAAGAGTGCTCGGATTTTGACAAGTGATGTTATGTTGTGAAGCTATCGTTCTGATAAACCCAGTAAAGAATACTTCATTTATAATGGGTTTCATTCCAACGAGCTTATTTGATACCAGAAAATCTAATAAATTAAAGGTTCTCGTAACCCTTAGTCAAATTCTTTTCATTTAAACAAAAAACAATGTTCGTCCGAATATTATGAATTTTTTTTCAGAGTATATTTTCGTTAATATGTTTAAGCGATATCGTGCAGGTACTGAAATCATGTCCGTCATTGAAACAAATAAACGGCTCCAAGTTAACAATTTTGCTTTGCACTAATATTATGTATTATGCATGATAAAAAAATACCATACTCTTTTTAGAAATTATTCATTTCTCTTAGAACCTTAAACTTTCTCAATACATTTTAATCTACCAAGTAAATAACCATAAAATGTACATATTGTTATTGTTCTAATGGCTGGAAGTTTTGGGCCCCTGTTTATTAACTTCCATTAGCGTCGGGTGTCAGCTTTCCCAAAGTCTATATTGGATTTGCGACACAGTGAAAATATTCCCTGTATAACCACCATCACTTTTTTAGCATGGGTTTTTACAGCAACAGTGAAGCCAGACCAGAGTCAAAATCTCTTTCGATATTAACCCTCAGCCAACAACCCTGTTATACGGAATTAAATCTCATGCAAAGCCTGAATAAGTAAGTTCTGTTTTTGAGTGCACTTTGATTTTATTACACTGCTGTCGTTTCGTTCATCACAAAAGCAAAAAAACAACAAAACACGTAAAGACTTGCAAGCCAAAAAAAATGGTTTACCAAATATAAAACACTAAGGGATAATCTCTCTTCACATCGAAAGTGAATAATTTCCCTTAACACATGCCTTTAACAATCCTCACGCCCTTATCTAGGTCAACAGCCGCAGGTGTTGTCCTTACTGTGTATATCTGAATGTTATCTCAACACCCTCAACACCACAGAATTTATCATCCCTTTTACGCCATCAGATATCTGATTGGATCACATAAAATGAAATCGATTGGCCTTAAAAATTTTCCATCTCATCGATAGCCTGCGAAGGTTACAATTATCACCCGAAATAGAGCCCCGAGTCTATTGTACCCTGCTAGTATCGGATAGTCTTCGAAAAGGTCCTTAATGTCCCTCCCAATCGCCCGACCACCCACTTACCTAAAAAGCCCATCAGTGGCAATAGGGTGACACTAAGAAGAATGAAACGGGCACCGGGGGTTAATCATCAACGATTACATAACTGTAAATGGTTTTCATCCTTTTTGCAATAATCGTCGTATAGAGCAAATACAGAAAATGAAACCAATTGTTAGGCAGAGAGAGGGGAACATTGCAGGCACAGCCATGGGGAGAGAATGGGTCAGAATTGATTATAGATTAAGATTACAACTATTTCCAAGGATTCTGGGTCGTTATTTGCATATTTATGTCTGGCCCATTACAAGGACATTAGGAGAAGTACATTCACATTCAGCATTAGCTCTAGAATTATGGCTGCATAATTAATGATTAAGCAACTCTCAGTTTTATCCTTATGGAAAGGAGGGGATTTTACCTGGATTTAAGGATTTAAAGTGTTCGCCTTTTTTTATAACAGCGCTGTTAACAAACATTTCATAATCCCTGTTTTTCATTTCTTACTTTTGTTGTTAGTCATTAGTCACAGGAAAATTTCAGCACTTTATGATGGCACTAATGCACATCCTTTGTACAATCATATATATATACAATAAGGACTTGTGCGCCTTCCAAAAAGGGCACTAAGGACTTAAATGAAATTTATATAGATGCCAAGTGTGATTTATGGGTAACACTTAAACAATTAAAAAGTTTCACAAGTTTCCTTGGGATTGTACTGGTGCCATTTTGGGGGATGCAGCACGTAGGTACGTACACGGTTCTAACAAGGCTGTTGGCCGAGGGATGAGAGATAAGAAGGACGAAAAAAATGTGTTTGCTGGGTTAATTGCTTTACGATGCAGTTTTGCTCCTTGTGCTTTAGTGTAGCTTGGTAGATGTCCGTTGCACTGCATGTGGTTTGCGTCCTTCTTCGATTTTTCTTGGTTTTTCACCGTGAGAAAAATTAATCCACGGAAAATTTCATTTAAACGAAACGTAAACTGTACAGAAAAAAAGGGAAAAACTAATGAGAAATTAAATTAGTAGCGATTTATCTATGAATGGTCTGCAAAAGCACTAGAAAATATTCGGGATAAAAATTTAAATGGCAACAAGAGTTTGCAGTTTTTAATAAGTTTTTTCCGTGTTCTAAAGCTTTTTTGAAATTGAGTAAAACAATTTCTTAATGGCTTAAATTCTAGAAGTATTCAAAATTTAATTTTACCTCTTTGGGAAATAAATTAAAATTTATGTTAATCTCGTACGTATAATTTGCAGGTCAAATAGATTTAAATTGCCGCATCAAATTTAAGTAGCGAAAAAAACATTTTTTAAATTATGAAAAAGCAAAAAAACTTTTACCCGCACTGAAAGAGGGTATTTTTATAACAACTTTGACAGCCCAATCCGGAGATTTTTCAACAAACGAAAACGAACATTTGACATTCTCTTCATCTGACCACAACAAGAGTGACAGTGAGACCGTTGAATTGTTATTAGGACTATAAATGAGCGGGCGATTTGGGGTTTTAAACGACTGGAGTGACACTCTTCTTTTCGGATGTACTTCCGTTGTGGGATTTGGGACTCTCATTGACAATGCAAAAGCGATTTTGAGATTCCCAATAATTTTGGCGCACGCCATACTATTGGCTCATGGGTGCAGCGAGGTGCCCCGGGCTCCAGCTAGTAATATATAATGTAGAAGTATTTAATTTTCAAACGGGTGAATTTGATTTGCAAAAGGATGAATTTAATTTGCAAAAAGGTGAAATTTATTTTGCAAAAAGGAGAATTTTATTTGTAAAAAGGTGAATTTAATTTGCAAACGGATTAATTTGATTTTCAAATTGGTGAATTTAATGTAAAAAAATTGTAGAACCAAGAGAACAGCAGCAGCTTAGCATTCGAAACTGGAGACATTTTGCAAGGTACCATCAGAGTTGCGAAGACAAATTTGGGCTGTAGCGCCATTGGATGAATAGAGTCTGCAGCAATAAAATCGGTTTTCCTAATTAAGACTTCGGTCTTAGCAGCTGAAAAATGTCCTGCCTGTGGGCAAATTTAATGATCTCCCCTTCCATTGATATGGGAATGACAATTAACTCTTCCCGTGGATTCTTAAATAATAAGTCATGTTGAAGGTAAAAATCTTCAAATCATCTCTCTTATAGGTAGCTCTTAAATATTGGCAGGGGTTACTATTCCATTGTAGCTTCGAATTCGTCCTTACTTTCATCGCCATGAATCTCCGTATGCGCCTCTGGCTCAAATAACTTCAACACTGGTGCTTTTACCAATATTTCTTATAATGCTTACAATGCATTTTGCTGTTCAGTCTCTATTTTAAATATGGTCGTCTTTGTTAGTAATTCGCTGAACGGCTTGCTTCAACTGCCTTTTCTGGTATAAATCTTCTGAAGTTGGGCGTTATTCCCAGCAACCTTTGTAAAGATTTCCTATCAGTTTTCCTATAATCAGTTTCCATATTAAAGAAAAATTCAATTACTACTTTTGTCCTCTCCTCTGATGCTCTTTACTTCTGCTAGACATCACGTGTATTTTCTAAGGAAGGGCGCAGTTTTTTTAGTAGCCCACAGGCGCAGAATATCTTAGGACGCCCCTGGTTCAAATCAGTCTTTCCGTCAATATATTTCAGTCCATTGTCCAACGCACACACATATTCATCGATGTTTTAATCTTTAATCACAGCTTTTCCGCAGGCGCTAACTGTCTGAAGATTGGAGCTACCTTAGCTGTGACAATAATTACTAGCAAGGAAAACAGTTTTTCAACTTTAAGGCGTTTAAAGGATTGGCAAAGTAGTGCAACTGGAGAACAGCGGCTGAACGATCTTGCTCTTTTGAGTATTCACAGGGAAATCGACGTAACATCATCAACAAATTTACTGAAAAGCGTAGCAACATAGAACTGTGACTTGCCCACAAGCAATGCGCTGGGACAATTGATCATGTATGTCAAAAATAATTAACTGAATTCCTTTAAAACACTTCTTCTGGGCTTATTTCTATTAAAACCTAACTAAAAGTTATGTTTAAAGTTCAGGACTCGACTTATAACTGTTTAACCCCCCTGAAAATATATCTTGCTACGACACTGCCAATCGCACTAAAAAATTGTCGTATAAAAGAGAATTAATACTAATGATGAAACCCTAAACTCTTAAGCTCCATTATTAAAATTAGTGTAGTGGATATAGCTTAAATATAGCCTAGCCCAATTATACCAGATCCTGATTTAGCATTAATATGATAATTTAATTTAAGTTAAAATTTTGTGTACTTAAATTTAACTGTGCTGTGTTAACTAAGTTATATTCTCAACTAGGACGGCGTTAGCACAATAGATCAAATCTAATAGGTCACAGTGCCCGCTAAGGAGCCCCCTTAAAAAGTTAATGAGAATAGTAATTGCTTTTTAATTCTTTAAGTTTTAAGTGACACCTGTAAAGTAGCAATTTAAAATCGCCTCAAATCAATGCAAACTCTCAAATATTAAATTCTAAATTGTGGTGGTGTTGGCAACCGTAAAAACCTAGTAGCTTAGTTGAGTTATATAGTTTTGACAGCTAGTTTGATTCTAAAAATTATGAGAATAAAATACGCAATTGTTTAAATGAAAAGTATTGTGTTTTTGATTATTTATGAGAAATAGATAAGGACACAACAGTGGCGACGAGGATTCTTATGGAGCAAGATTCCGAAAGTAACCCAACAAGACAAAAGAAGAAAATGGGTGCTATGGAGAAAATTTTAAAAAAATTCGTGGAAATGCAGACAGAAGCCACAAGACGACAAAATGAACTAATAACCTTTTTGGCACAACAAGCAGCAGCTCAAGTTCCTGATACTTCGATGGCAGCAGGGTCCAACAGTTCAATGGCAGAACCAGGCAATCGTGGACGGATTTCACAAATTGACATGCCAGTATTCGACCCAAAGGAAGAAGGCAGCAACTTCGAAAAATGGCTAAAGCGGTTCGAGTATGCACTGGACATAAATGCACCGAACATGAGAGACACAGACAAAGTTAAGTGTATTATGTCGAAATTGTCAACAAAGGCATTCAGTGAGTACAGCAAATTGTGTCTACCAAAAGAACCAATAGAGCTGGGTTTCATTGAAACGAAGAAAAGCCTACAAACATTGTTTAGCAAAAAGCAAACATTAGCCATTGAACGATTTAATTGCATGCGAGTACAGCGACAGGATTATGAAGAGTATGCAAAATATATTAATCGTGTAAAATCGTTGTTAAAACGATTTCAATTCAAAGAATTGACGGAAGACCAATTCTCCACACTGATTTTGATTAGCGGACTGACCAAATCAGAAGACGAGTCAATTCGAACACGAGTGCTGCACAAATTAAATGAGAAAGGAAAGGAAATAAAATTTGAGGAAGTAATCACTGACATATTAACGATAGTTGCTACACAAACAGGGCAAGGAATTTTTGAGAAACGAAATGTAAACATAATCAGCAATAGAAACAAATTCATGCAGCGCAACAACCAACAAAGAAGAAATAATACCAATCAAAAAAGCACCTCAAGTCAACATCAACGAAATAATGGAAAAATAAAAGATTAAAATAATCAACAGGAAAGACAAGGAAGTGACGATAACCAACAAAATAAATACAATGCTGGAAAACCGCCATCAGCATGTTTTAAATGCGACGTATGGCACTGGATCACAGATTGCCCATACAAAAAGCACATATGTGCAAAATGTTCAAATATGGGTCATCTTGAGTTTAAATGTCAGAAAATGACAGTAAACAGAAATAGGAAGATAAATTCAGTACTCCTACCGACATTAATGATTAATATGGTTTCAAGATCGAAATTAAAACACACAACCGTCAGTTTAAATAGTGTTCCAGTAAAATTTTGTGTAGACTGCGGGACAGAAGTTTCCATCATCAATTGGGAAACTTATCAACGAATAGGATCACCTAACTTGAAGATGTGCGAAGAAAAGGACATAACGGATCCACATCCAGCTTGCGAGGAAAAGGGACAGCAACGTTCGGCATAGGCGGAAAAGCAATGCAACAGACGTGTTACGTTGCACAACAAGGAACCTGCTAGGCGTTGAAACTTTAGACAGTTTTGGACTTCTCGACAACTTTCGAAATCAATTTGAAGGAAGATTAAACATAAATACGTGTTCATTAGAGGAAGGGGAAAGTCAAATTTGACAGTCAATATTAACAAAATTTTCGAATCTTCCCAGTCAGCCAGAAATGTATTTAAAATGCATTTATAATGTCTTTCATATAATATGTAATACCTTTGTAAGATATTACAAAACGTATTATTTTCGAATTAAATTTATATGGGATTTTATGGGGTCCTTTTGTCGGTTTCGGAAGATTCTGTCTTACACGTTATATAAAAGTAATGCATTATTTTGGCATTACAAGTGAATTTATTTCATGTGAGACATTATTAATGCATTTATTTGGTATTACAAGAAATGTATTTCATGTAAGGTCTAAATAATGTGTTACATTTCGTATTACATTTTGAAAAGTATTACGCCTGACTGGCTGGGTTTTCAGAGAAGAGCTAGGATTATGCGTAAAGGTTGACACTCAAACCGACCGCAACACCAGTTTACTGTAGCGCCAGACCAGTACCTTATGGAGCGAGACAAGCGGTAGAAGCAGAACTCAACCGGCTCGCGACAAGCGGCATTATCAAACCAACAAGTTACACTCAATGGGCAGCTCCCATTGTGGTAGTTAAAATACCAACAGGGCAAATACGTCTGCGCATAGACTTTTCGACAGGGTTAAAAGAGGTCTTAGATGACAATCAACATCCATTACCCTTACCCGAGGACATCTTTGCAGCATTGAATGGTAAAGTCTGAGTAAAGGCGACACCGGGCATATTCCAGTCCATTATGGATAATATGTTAGCAGACCTCCCATTTGCAACGGCATATCTAGATGACATAATTGTCTTAAGCAAGCATCCTTCAGAGCACAAGACACATCTCGACACAGTCCTACAAAGGATAACAGAATTCGGGTTTCGGCTTAGAATTGATAAATGTAAATTCTGTATGAAGTCAATAAAATATTTGGGATTCATAATTAGTGCCAATGGAAGAAGACCAGATCCAGAAAAGACCAAAGCTATTATTGAAATGCCAGCTTCACAAAATGTTAACCAACTAAGATCTTTCTTGGGTATGGTTAATTACTACCAAGCATTTGTGAACAACATGAGGATAATTAGACAGCCATTAGACGAGTTACTTAAAGTAAACCGAGAATGGGCCTGGACAGCATCATGTAAAAGGGCATTTAATAATATAAAAGAGATTCTTAAATCAGAATTGCTCTTGACACACTTTAAACCAGTGAACGATATCATTGTGGCAGCCGACGCGTCAAACTTTGGCATTGGCGCAGTAATTCAACATCGACTCCCGGATGGGTCAATAAAAGCAGTAATGTATGTTTCCCGAAGTTTAACAGCGGCAGAGGAAAAATATTCTCAGATTGAGAAAGAAGGCTTGGCACTTCAAAAAATTTCATAAAATGTTATTTGGCAGAAATTTTGTACTAATGACAGACCACACACCATTATTAACTATTTTCGGAGGTAAAAAAGGCATCCCAGTACATACCGCGAATCGGTTACAAAGATGGGCAGCAACGCTCATCGCATACAATTTTAAATTGGAATACAAGAAAACAACAGATTTTGGTCAAGCAGATGCGCTGTCTCGTCTAATAAGTCAACAACAATCCCAATTATAAAAGGAAGAAATCGTAATCGCCTGTATCGAAACGGAGATTAACTTAACAGAAGTTATTCGTCATCATCCAGTAACATTCGATGACATTAAGAAGCAACAAATAAAGATGAAGCCCTGCAACGAGTGATGTACTTTGTCGCAAATGGATGGAGGACTCTAGACATTATGAAGCAACATCGAGATTGGAACAATCTTCAACATTATCACCGGAGGCAAGAACAACTTACACTCGAAAAAGATTGTCTTTTATTCGGAGACCGAATCACTATCCCTTCTTCGCTGAGAGGAAAAATCTTAAAATTATATCATGAAGGTCATCCAAGCTCGCAAAGGATGAAATCGTTGGCACGTGGATACGTTTATTGGCCACTTATGGATAAACAAATTGAAGCATATGTTCAAAATTGCAGCAACTGTAGAGCAGCGGCGAAACAGCCGATTAAAACAACGCTGCATTCATGGAGACAGGCTACTCAGCTTTGGCAGAGAATCCATATCGATTACGCAGGGCCACATAAAGGAAATAACTTCTTAGTAGTGGTGGATGCTTTTAGCAAGTATCCGGAGATGTTCGTTATGTCATTCAATTAATCGTGCGACATGGATTACCCGAAACAATAGTTAGCGACAATTTACTTCGGGTCTATTCGCATCGTTTTACAAAGAAAACGGCATCAACCATATTCGCAGGCAAATGGACAGGCAGAAAGGTTTGTCGATACTTTGAAAAGAGCACTGCTCAAAGGGGGAGGGGGATATACAGACAATTCTTGACACTTTCTTAGGAACATACCGCACAACACCAAACTATAATGTCCATCCATCCAATGGCGCTACAGCCCAAATCGAGCCTTGGCCTCCTCTAGGGCATTTCTCCAAGTTTGACGGTCCCTTGCAGCATGTCTCCAGTTCCGGATGTTGAGCATTGACTCTGCGTCAGCCGTCAGGGTCTATCCATCTCCTCCTGGGTCTACCTACTGGCCTTCTTTCCGAAATTTCTGATGCCATAAGCCGTTTTGGGATGCGATTGTCCTCCATCCTGATCACGTGGCCGGCTAGTCTCAATCTGTTGATTTTTATTAAAGTTGAGAGTTGTGGGTCGTCAAAAATTTCATACAACTCGTTGTTGTATCTTCTTCGCCATATTCCAAACTATAACGTACCAGAAATGAAATCACCAGCAGAACTTTTCCTTGGAAGGAAACTGAGAACAACGCTCGACTTACTGAGACCACCAAAATCACCTGTAGGACAACGAAACGTTCAAATGGAAGCACAATTCAACCGCAGAAATGGGGCTCAAGAAAGGCACTACTGCATAGGAGAAAAAGTTTACGTGATGTAGCTTAAAAGTCAACCTTGGCAACGTGCAAGAATAACGGAAACTAACAGGGTAGTTTATCAAGCAAGGTTAGAAACTGGGAAAATACAAAGATATTATGCAAATCAAATGAGATCACGAACGTCGGAAGAAGCACATATACCTTCAATGGATCCATAAACATTCGACCTTCCACTTGGGAGTGATGTCAATCCAGAAGAACAGGCACCACTCACCACTCAGAGGACATCAGAACAGGAAGAACTGGAAACTAGGGTCCAGCCCAATCGGGTTGAACCGCAAACAGTTCGACGATCAACAAGGCATAGGAAGCAGCCATGCAGGCTCTCTGTAAAACCTAGTCAAAAATCCTATGACTAGTTATTTAAAAAGGGAGATGTTGGCAACCGTTAAAACCTAGTAGCTTAGTTGAGTTATATACGTATGTAGTTTTGACACTTAGTTTGATTCTAAAAATTATGAGAATAAGATACGCAATTGTTTAAAGGAAATGTATTGTGTTTTTGATTGTTTATGAGAAATAGATAAGGACACAACAGGTGGCTTATCGTACATGATCAGTCTTGGGTATATCTTATATCGTCAATTGGTTATTCCGTGTATCGTCGGTAGTACTTTAAATTGAGCACCGTGAATGGATATACAAACCTCAAATCTCTTAACATAAAAAGAAAAACTAGCAAAATAAAGGCTTAACCGTGAAAACACCTTCCTTTCTAAGCCATAAACATAAAAGTATACCGCAGTAAAAATTACGAGTTGTTAGAAAAAAATTAAGACTAAGCGTTAAAAAAACGAAACCAGAAATATACAACTTTCAATTCATTGAGCACAGATAATAATTCGAAACAGGTAGGAGCATAAATCCCTTCAGGATCATCAAGCACAAAGGAATAAAATCAGTTGTTAAAATTGTGTAATGTCACCGCTGCCGCCGCCGCAAAGGACATCTTCAAAAGCCATTTGCCGACATCCTATTCAATCCGAAGTCGGGATTTTGTTTGTTGATTGCCGGTGTTAATGACTTCCAGCAGGATTTGTGGGTTCCTTCAAGGATACCGCGCAAACAAAATTGTCGCAAAAGTTATTGATCTCGCACCTTTTGTTATTCCCTTCGTTTTTCTTATTTTTCCTCAATTTTTTTGTGCCAAAAAAGGACTCTTTGTTCGCAGACTTTTACGTTTCTGACAGTTGAAAAGCACAAAAAAAATATTTCTTCCTCGGTCGCTTACAATTCCAAGTTCCCACTCTTGACGTCACACAGTATCTTCACGGCCTTAGGGCTCAGGGGATCAATTGATTTTTTCCTGCATTATCCTTGCTCGTCCTCTTTCTTAAAAATTTCCAGACAACCAAGCTGAGTGCCATAATTAACCCCAGAGGGCTGTTGGGTATCAAAGTAAAAGAGGACTAAGAAAAAAGTCGTTTCCTGCTCCTCTCAGCTTGATGGGAGCCAAGGGAAACAAACTTTTCGCAGTCCGAACCCCGATCTATCGCCAACAACAGAACTGAGGCAGGGGCAAAACGCAATTTAATTAAGAAGAGTCCTGGCTGCATCCAATCAGCTATAATTTCGTTATCCAATTTCGTACAGAGGACCACCTTTCGTCTTCCATGGCCACACTTCGAGGAGCTTCGTTACTGTTTCCTTTCAGCTTAGTGTGCAAGGAATTTAGAGAGCGCACAAACATTCTATACAGTAGCAGCGCACTTAGCAGGGGTTGGATGACTGCCAGGACTCAGTAGTTGCATCCATCCCCTTTTATGCGGAAGAGAAAAACCAAACAAATGGCATCACCAACGGAAATTTATGACCAAAAAATTGATTAAGGCAAAGACTCACAATGCAAGTGTTGGCTGCATTTATGGTATTCATATAGCATCCTAGACATGGCAGAGCCGAAAGGACCAAGGGACGAATGCCTATATGAAATTAGTTGTTCTATCCCTTATCGAATTTTTAGCACTTGTTTTCATAGTGTCCATATGGCCTAGGGCGGCTTTCGAGTCTGTTTCATTCAATATCCTTTTCGAATCAGAATTATAATTGCAAAGGAGGACAAATGTGGGGGGTTTGTGTGTTATATAGCAGAGGTGGGTAAAAGGCGTGCTGCTGATGAAAATAGCTGAAAAATTTTGTATTTTATTCGAGGTGACATTTCTTAATTTATCAAAGTGTTAATGGTAGCTGTCAAATACCAAATATGCGTGTGTGCTGATTAAGGTTTGATTAATGTTAATTTAGTTTGGTTTTATAAATGGCTCGTTTGGCATCTTTCAACATATGAAATGACATTTGGTTAGAACATAAAAGAAATTAAAATATATTGTTCGATTTTACACAATATTTTGTCATACTCCTCTCAACTAAAATGTGCTAAAGCAAAAAGACTGAGCGCTAGTTAATGTTCAATTAAAAAGACAAGTTTGCAATATGTAGATATTACAATAAAAAAGATGAATGTGTAGTCACCACGCAAGTTGGAAGTGAAAATTTGAAGTCAGAGAAAAAGTAAAATTTGTAGGAAAAATGAGCAAAACTCTATTCATTCATATTTTTAAAAATTATACATTTTTATTCCTTTTATTCAAATAATCACCAAAATGAAAAACTGAACTGACAAATTTGTGGTAAGTAAAGTAAAGTAGTACGTGATTTAATTTTCAAATATTTACAACATATTACAAACGGTATTCCAGATCTTGTTGCTATTATTTTATCACTATTCAGCTTCAATTTGAATTTATTATCCAAGAAGTCCATCACTGGTTGTCCTTCTGGCTTGGCAATATTTACATTAAAATCACCACTTAATATTATGAAATTTCACGCAATATTTATTTATTTATTTATTTACGCTAAACAAGGCACACTTAAACTATATTACACAGGAATAGGAACTTATGACTATATTAGCTAAAAGTACCCATTGCATCTAACAATTAAGTAGGTGAGGGTAATAACGCCCACGTTTAAATTTGGCGGTTGGGATTTAACCACGAAATGTTTGAATGCTTTCTTCAACGCACCCAAGCAGGCTTAGAAACTGACAGAAAGCAATTCGTACCAGAGTCCCTCATTCGTTTCGTGCAATCGAGCAAAGTTTAAGAAGTTGATACGTGAGTCATGTTACCACTTTCCAACATGACTACTAAAATTCTTAATTCTAGTAAAAGACAGAAATTTAAGTCGCTAAGAGAAACGACAACAGAAAACGTTCCCACCGAATCAGCATCTAACCAAACGATACCTGATTCGCACAGAATTATACTTTTCTGATTACTATGCACTTTTCATGAGAACGACGACTTTTCCCTTTAACCTAAAGAGAATTTTTAGGTTTTTAAAACTTTAGTTTTCGATTATTCTTAAAACCCGTCGGTTGGATTCTGAAGAATCCTCCTATTTTATTAATTTTAACTTAACAAGTTATAAAAGTAGCTTAGTGATTTTTATTAATTAAAATAAAGTTCAGTGTTGTCACTATTAGCTTTGTTGTTTTTATTCAAATAAAAATAGGAAAAGAATAATTAAAGAAAATAACTGGCGCAGTCGGACCGGATTTGTTTTTCTTAAGAAGAATATCCAGTGAAAAGAACCAAGTAAAAGTGATCAGTGAAACATAGTAAGATTTAATATTAATTTTGCGAAGACACAGTGATCAAAATAAGTGATAAACGCAACCAAGCTTTCGATCGAAATCGAAACTTAGAAATGGCGACGATAGAAGAGCTTACAGCTCAAGTGGCTTTACTCACACAAAAGTTGATAGACCAAGATGCCAAACTCAATCAAATTAATACTACGAAATTCGAACTAACAGCAGATCAAATCATCAGGAATTTTAACGAAATCCCACCGTTTTCTGGAGAAGATTCGTACAAGTTGAGGTCATTCCTTAAAACTGTGGAGGATGTTGAAGCACTTTGTGGAGGACAGAACTTACAACTAAAACAATACTGCCTTAGGAAAGTTATCAACACTAAAATTATTGGAAAAGCAAGGAACACCATTTTGGAAATTCCAGAAGATCAGAGGAACTGGTGCACTGTGGTGAAAACATTAACGCTGAGATTTCAACCGAAGCAGACAATTCATCAATTACTTTTTCATGCCAAGGCAATCAAGGTACACAATTTAAAAGATTTATTTAATAAATTAAATAGTATTAAGGCTGAAACGAGTGAAATTTGCGATTTTAATAGTATGAATAGTTTTACTTATGAATCAATTGATAGGGAATTAGTACAGATATTAAAATCAAAATTAGTGCCAATGCTACAAATCCAAATAGATCAAACAAAATCTTTATTTGAACTAGATAATTCTCTTTGTCAATCAGAAGTTTATTTAAGTGATGAAGTGATAAAAAAAGAATTTAAAATTCATAAGACCGACAAATTCGATAGAAAGTTACCACATAATAAGAGTGATGAAGTAAAAATAAACGGCCAAAATCGAAACAAATTTTTTAATAACGTTCAAAGTCCGTACAATCCACCTAATTTTCAAAATTTCCCAAGACCTAACTTCACCCAAAACAATAACAATTATAGAAACTCAGGACAATTTAGAAAACAGAATAGATCAGGACTGTACCGAAATGACAGAACAGAACCCATGGAAGTAGATAATATTAATGCAAAAACCAATATGAACTCTGAAGTAAATTTTACAGAAGAGCCTCGGGAAATAAGACACCAATTATAAAATTAACATTCGATAACATATCAATAAATTGTTTATTGGACACAGGATCAGATACTAGCCTTATAAAACCAAATGTTTTACCCTATAAAATTTTCAAATTTCAAAAACCCCTCATATATGATTCAATAGGAGGTCCCACCTATATGACATATAAAATGATTACACCCATCCCTAAGGAACTGGTTAGAAAAGGGACATTGGAATGGAAAGTTTTTCCTCTTAAGAGCAGAAAATATGAAGCAATTATAGGCATGAACTTCCTAACTCCATTCCGATCAAAAGTCGATACCGACAACCAATGTCTAGAAATCTTCTCTGAACATAAAATCCCCTTCGAAAACCTTCATTATCCCAGTGAAATCGCTCAAGCGAATCACCTAGAACCTATTAACAGTGTAAAAGATGAAATTTTTAATAAAATCAATCAGAACCACTTGAACTGTGAAGAAAAAACGTATCTAAAAGAATTATTAGTAAATAACAAAGACCTATTTTTTAATGAAGGTGATCATTTGACCTTTACCCACGAAATTAAACACGAAATAAGATTAAAGCAAGAAAACCCTATTTATTGCAAAATATATCGGTATCCTCAGATACACGAAAAAGAGATAGAAGCCCAAATACAAGATATGCTACGTCAGGGAATAATTAGAGAATCTAACTCGCCCTACAATTCCCCCCTTTGGATCGTTCCAAAAAAAACGGACAATTCCAACACAAAAAAATGGCGTATAGTAATAGACTATAGGAAACTTAATGAAATACGATAGATGACAAGTTTCCTATACCCCACATAGACAGCATTCTAGATAAATTAGGTCGGTCCCAATACTTCACAACAATAGACCTAGCGAAAGGTTTTCACCAGATATTAGTAAAAGAAGAGGACCAAAAGAAAACGGCATTCTCAACACCTTTCGGGCACTACGAATATATTCGTATGCCCTTTGGCCTAAAAAATGCCCCAGCAACTTTCCAACGGCTTATTAACTCAGTGTTGAGAGAGTATATTAACAAGATATGTGTTGTATATCTTGACGATATTTTAATTTTTAGTACGTCGATGCAGGAACATTTAATAAACATAAAAACCATTTTCAGTAAATTGCGCCAAGCTAACCTTAAAATACAAATAGACAAGTGCAATTACCCACGAATTCGAAGAAATATTAGGCAATCGAAGAATATATATATATCCAAACATAATCCCTGAAGAACTAGTTAGCAAACTAAAACCGTACATAACTTGTAGTAGAACAGCCGTTTACACTGAAATTACAGATCACGAATTCAACCTAATTCAGCAAATATTGATTAGAGAATTCCCAAAGACTAAATTTGTAAAGTGCACATTTTTCGCTCAGGACATTAAATCTGAGGAAGAATTAGTCAAAATAGTCTCAATACAGCACAAACAACAAAAACATCCCGGTATTATTGCCCTTACGAAGATTTAAAGACTAAAATTTACCATAAACAACTTAAAACAATCATCAATAAAATTACTAACAATTGTGATGTATGTAATCAAGGAAAGTACGATAGACACCCAATTAGACCTAAATTTAAAAAAACAGAAATCCCCACAAACAAAAACCAAATAATTCATGTAGATACTTACGTAAACAGGAAACAGTGTTTTATGGTATTTATTGACAAATTCACTAAGTTTGCAACAGCCTACCCAATGGAACACAGAAATCATACAGAAATCATAGAGAAGTTAAGAATGTATTTTAACCATAAAAAACCCAAAAAGCTTGTAGCCGATAATGAATTTAGATATCTTAATGTGAAAGAGTTCCTAAATCAAGAAAACGTAGAACTACACTTAGTCAAACCCAACAGTCATACAGGGAACTCAGACATAGAAAGGTTAAATAACACTATCACGGAGAATTACGTATATTTAATTTAGAAGAAAAAACACCCATACGAACCCAAATGTTAGACGTTATAAAGTATTATAATAATCAGTATCACAGCACAATAAAAACCACCCCACTAAATGCAGAGGAAGGGAAAGTCCCAATTGAAGAGTTGTATAATAATCTCATTAAAACTCAGGAGAAAAGATTAGAAAAGCACAACAAAAATAGGGAAGAATATGAAGAAACAAGAACGCAAGGTTACATTAAGAATTACAAATCTGTAAGGCATAAAGATGAACCTAAATTCAGAAAATATAATTTAACCAATGTACACCCTTCAAATATTAAACGTCCCCTAAAATTTTCAGACAATAATGCTCATCTTTATAATATTAACAATGATGCATCCAACAATGAGCCAACTACAAGTCGAGAAAATCGAAACTAACACTGGATATACCATATTGCAAGAGAAGCAAATTCCAGTACCGGAAACATATAATTATTCATTACATATAATTGACCTAGAACAAATAGATAAAATACTAAAAGAATTGACAGTAAGTACATTATTACTCCCCGAAAATATTAGTTACTCCTTACTAAAGGATATAGATACGTTAGAAGATAAGCTGTTAACTCTAAAAGGTGGACACCACTCCATACAAAAACGAGGACTATTCAATTTTATTGGAACCATAAACAAATGGATAAGTGGAACCATGGATGATGAAGATAGACAGATAATAAACGAGCATCTCGCAATAATCAACACCAATAACCACAACCTAATAACAAACATGAACCAGCAAGTTCATATAAACAATAACTTTAATAACTCCATAAATAAACTTCTTACTGCAATTGAAAGCGACAGGAAGGTTATACAAGACTTTTTAAATCGAGAAACTGACAAAAACAGAATAAAGATTGCAACATTAGACATCAGACTTAGTATACAGGAAGTAGACAAAATGGTAAGCGAACTACAAGACGACATAATTCTTTCTAACCTTAACATTATACATCCGTCCCTCCTAACTCACGAAGAAATTTACGCCTACAAAATTAATGCGGACAAAATAAAAAGCTTAAGAGTAGGATTTTCTAAAACAAATACCAACAAATTAATATTTCTAATTAAAATTCCATATAAAATGACTTTAATTAATAAAAAAATAATAATACCATTATCAAATGTAAATACATGCAATATAATAGACTCTCAAGTCACACAAACTTTAGAATACCGCGGAGAATACTATCAGTATGATGAGAACAAAGCACTTCATCAGTTAAATAACTTAAAACACTGTATTATGAACAAAAATTGTAAAATTATAAAAAGTTGTTCTACAGAAGTCTACAATATAGACGATAGCAGTATCTTAATTCAGTTAGCAAACAACATAACATTAACTTCAAATTGTGATGAGAGAAAATTCGAATTGTACGGTAACTATTTTATTAAGTTTTTCAATTGTATCATCAATATAGACAACAGAACCTATTATAACAACATTAAAGAAATAAAAAATAAATATGTAATCCCCAACTTAAACTACAGGTTAGAAAACAGCACCCTAACATTCAGTGAAGTTATGTTAGAAACTAAGAGAAATATAGAAAAAATACAAGAATTAAAATATAAAAACATTCTACTTTATTCAGGAATAAGCTTAACAACATCAATTGTAATAATAATAATAATAATAATTTTATTCCTTTATATAAAACAAAAACGGTTAAAGGTAAAAGTCGTCAATCGGATTCAGGAGAATCCTCGATTTAACGAAGGAAGAGTCATGTTACCACTTTCCAACATGACTACTAAAATTCTTAATTCTAGTAAAAGACAGAAATTTAAGTCGCTAAGAGAAACGACAACAGAAAACGTTCCCACCGAATCAGCATCTAACCAAACGATACCTGATTCGCACAGAATTATACTTTTCTGATTACTATGCACTTTTCATGAGAACGACGACTTTTCCCTTTAACCTAAAGAGAATTTTTAGGTTTTTAAAACTTTAGTTTTCGATTATTCTTAAAACCCGTCGGTTGGATTCTGAAGAATCCTCCTATTTTATTAATTTTAACTTAACAAGTTATAAAAGTAGCTTAGTGATTTTTATTAATTAAAATAAAGTTCAGTGTTGTCACTATTAGCTTTGTTGTTTTTATTCAAATAAAAATAGGAAAAGAATAATTAAAGAAAATAACTCGTGCGTCATTTTATAATATTTTTCTTACCGAAAAGGTAATTATTTCTGCTGTTTATTGCTTTATTTAGTTAATATTTTTGTATTTGTACTTCATAATGAATAAGTAATAGATATTTAATAACATCTTCGTAAAATATTTAGTGAGTTTTTTATTCTCTCGCAATTTTGCTATTCTTATCAGAACAGCTAATTACGCCCGCAACAATGGGCGTTATTAAGCATATAATAAAAACAATATGTTTAATTGTTTTTTAGATTCACTATGGGGAAGTCTACCACTAAAAAAAGAGGACTTTGGGAAGAAAAGGATATGACGGCAGCCCTCAATGCGGTGTCTAGAGGTATTCTGACTCAGAGAGCTGCTGCAGATAGGTTTAATATACCTAGAAGAACACTTCGCGACCATATCAAGACCGGAATGTGCACAAAGAAAATGGGTAGGAAATCCGTGTTAAGCCCAGAGCAAGAGCAAGACCTCGTCAATAGAATTATACGTATGGCTGAAGTAGGGTTACCACTCACTATGAAACTGTTACGATTTAACGTATACAGGTTCTGTGAACAGCAAAATATACCAAATTGCTTCAACAAAGACAAACAAATGGCCGGAAGAGATTGGATGAAAGCATTTTTGAAGCGAAACCCTGAAATCTCTAGAAGGAACGCTCAATTTATGAATCATGCGAGGGCCCAAAAATTAAACAAGTTTATCGTAGAAGATCACTTTAAGAAACTTGGAGAAGTCTTAGAAAGTTTGGATATAAAAAACAAACCAGAAAAAAATTTCAATATGGACGAAAAAGGATGTAGATTAAGCCTTCACCATCAGCCCACAGTTGTTTCAAATAAATTAATGGCTTTAAGGCTGTGGGCACCTACCCCTTTAACCCCGATGTCATACCAGATATTGCTTTTGCTCCCTCGGCCCTTACGGAACGACCTTCCAACATAAGCATTTCAGAAAATCGGAATACACGAAATATTTATTCAGAAGGTCCGCAACTAGTCCAACGAAACACTGCAGTCAACAATGAGGAGTCATCGGATACCGATGATGATGTCCCCATTTCTGAATTGAAGGCAAAAGAAAATGATGCACCCAAGACTACGTTTCAAAAACTTATACCCACCCCAGTGAAACAATCATCTTTTATTAGTGTTCAGAAAAGAAGAAAAGCCTTAAACTATAAAGCACTAAAATTGACTAAAGACTTATTCAAAAAAAAGAAACAAAATGTTTCAAATTCATCGCTGAGCCAACGAAGTTCTACTTCTGAACAGGAGAACTGGTCTTGTTCAGCTTGTAATCAGAACAGGATGGTAGATATGAGACAATGCTCTAAATGTAAAATCTGGTATCATGAGGACTGCGTGGGCTTGACTAGTAAAGATATTGAATTCGAGTGCTCATACTGTTGAGATTGCATTTTGTGTTTTATTATTTTTTTTTATGTGGATTTATTATTTTATTTTATGTTTAGTTTATGATAAATATTAGCAGACATGTTTTTCGTTATATTGTAAGATTGTCAAGAAAAACGTGTCTTATGGTTATGGCGTTATTTTACACACAGGTGGGATATAACGCCCAAAATATGTTTCAGAAAAAAAAGATTTTTTTTTGATATTTTTTAGATGGATATTATAATATGTATTATTTTATTGATACTAAATATATGAAGATTATTAAAATAAATTGTTTGTGTTCTTATAATTAACATGGATTTGAAATTTTAAGTTAAATATATTAGGTGGGCGTTAATCCCCTCACCTACTTATTATCACAGAGTATCTTTATAACATATAGCACAGCGTAGTTATAATGTTAGTTCAGGGTAATTCGGATAACAGCAAGCAGAGCCGGCGCTTGGGTTTTTTGCGCCCGGTGCACTATGCCATAAACTATTCATTTTGGAAAGCAATGAAGGACAATGGAAAAGACACCAACACTCGCTGAATGGAAGAAAATTTACATAGTTCCCGCAAAAGTTTTATATTGCGACAAAATAATGCGTATAACATAAAAAAAATTTCATAGACCGGAAGTTTCACATTGGTCAACATCCAACCAAAAAAAAATCTGGTGAAAAAGTCATTTGCGGAGACGATAGTAGGTGAGGTTATTGTTTTTTGGTAGGAGAAGCCAACAAAGCGTATGGCAGAAGAGAGCATTAATATTAACCCTTAGCGCTCCGCTGGCTCCGCTATGGAGCCATCCGTCATTTGTTCCGTAACTCCGTAGGCTCCGCTGCGGGGCCCAATGTTTTTATAATGACTACGCTTAAGATGTTACGGAATTGTTGGCGTTGGGAACTTCTAATTCTTCTCACTTAAAATAATACTCCTTCTCACTTATTCCGCTGTGAAAAGTGCCGGAGTTTCCGGTAGCCAATGGTACAAAAACGTGTGGAGTGCTAAGGGTTAAAAGCAACAACAGCCAGCTTTAGCATTCTAACGTAGGTATAATTTGTTGGAAAAGTTGGCTCTGTACCAGCATAATGGCGCGATAAAATAGTGGGCGCCACTTATGCGAGGTATTACCCCCTTAGCCACAAGCCCGGAAGAGCATGACCAAGGAGCCAATACCATACATAAGAAATGAACAGAAAATCCGGAACTCCTACGCCGGCCACACGGAGTTATCTAGCTCGCCGGAGGGGTCGTGGGGTGTGTAGCCGGGGCTTACCGCGGTTGGTTCACCACTTACCTGTGCCTGTGCAACTTTGACTTCCGTCTATCGTCCTCCTGTCATCGCCTGAGCCGCATCACCCTGAAAAGGAATGACCCCCTCCCTCAACCATTCCACAAGAAACAAATTTAACGCATGGTCATTTTAATAAATACAATCCTTTAATATACTATCAACCCAAACATTACATGGGAGCATTACCAATCACAATCTGATGAGTTGCCCGTGTCAAATATTAACCGTGAACGAATACAATTCAAAAAAACCTACGAATTACGTGCACATGAGTATGAAAGATAACCATAAAGCGCGCAGCATTGGCCAATACTCCTCGCTTTGTACAAACGAGATTACAATCCAAAGAAATCACTTAGAAGAAAACACTTTTCTCGGAACCAATCAAGAACAACATATATCCGACAAGGAGCAACACAAATTCACCAATAATTATCAAGAATATTACAAAGGTAATACTAACTACTATTAAAATTAATATATTATGAATAAATTTTTCTTTGTGTTTTTAAATTAAAGCAATAAAAAGAAAATTTTTGGTAATTTTATTTAGTGTAATTTTTTTTGTTTTTCGTGTGTATTTTTTTCTCGGATCCAGCTGGTGTGGATGCACTATGGTTATGGCTTAATTACCTGAAGCTCTTCATATACTAATGTCTGCAGCTCGATACCTATCCTCTAGTTTCCCGGCAACTTTGCACTATCTAAACCAAATTCAAGCAATTTTAGATAAATTTTCGGTCTGTTGGTCTTCTGATTTTAAGCCTGTATCGTCATTCTCTCCAATGCCTTCCGCCAGTTCTCTCCACGGTTTTCCCGTTTTTTCTGCCCTTTTGGTAACAGATAAACGAAGAGTATTAAAACCACCGGGACTTGCCCCTTAAATAAATAACCAGTTGGTCCAGATTAACGCCAAACCGCACCTTTCTTAGCTAAAAATTTCGTCAAAATAACACCAAAACCTGCATATCCTGCTCCCTCAACTAAGGGCCAAACGAACCAAGTTTTTTTTTTCTTTTTGATATTGCTGGTATCCGCTTCGGTACCTCTCCAAACTCCCTTCCTAATGGTGTGCCTAATCTTGCTTGGATTACCGCCTAGGCTTCACAGCACCGAACTAGTCCTGATTATTGCTGATTTGAAGCGAAAATGTGGTTTTTTCCTCAAATGGACTGGATAATGAATGTATTGGTCTTCCAGCCAGTAGTATGGATTCAAAAAAACTGATTTTTTTATATTTTTAATCCCTCAGAATGTACAAGACTCCAGCCGTCTAAATTCCAACTACTTTTTTTTCCTTCAAAAACAGAACTCCTTTCTATTATTATTTTTTCCCTCGCCTATCCTTTTTTAAAATTTTCCTGATTCCGCAAAGTGATTTTTTCCAAAATTTCCCTTTACAAGGTGATTCCCAAAATAAATTTCCCAACCCAAATAAATGATAATTCCGACCGTTACAGCTCTTGTGAAAATCCATGCGATTCTTCATCGAATTTAAAAAAAGAATTGACGATTATAGCAAATTTTTGTTGGTTGGCCCGGGGAAACTGGTCATATTAATTTGTTAGACAATGCGCAAGTTTGAGAAAATGTTTACCCATACATTTTCACATATTGAATTCAAGAAAAATAAAGCCGGAGTTCGCCCAAAATAGCATGAAATTGAGATTGAACGTAAAAGGTCGCTCAAAAGATAGTAATCCACTGGAATAATGTAATATAATTATCGTGAGCTTTTACATTTCTAGCTTTTGGCGAAAAAGCAACAACAATTTCAAGGACGAACTGAACATACCAGCTAGTGAAGCTAACTTAAATGGGATTAAATGGGTCTTTATTGAACCGAGGCCAGTGAAAGCCTCAATCTCTGGAAACTTCGTGCACGATTAGTACAGGGACAGAGATTGATACTTTTAAATTTTTTCTGTTTAACACTTTTCAATTTTATTAAAATCTTAATTTCTGAAATTGCGCCCGGTGCAAGTGTACCATTCCCACCTATGAAAGCGCCGCCCCTGACAGAAAGGATATCAATTTTTTCTTGAAAGATAATTTTTTAATTCCAGGGAAGAAGCAGGAACTGTGCCCATTGAAAATCATGCAACATTTGTTGACGAGTTCGTTCTTTCCATACTCGGTCCGATGAGAATATTCCCAAAGCATTTTCGTATGCCTATTGTGTCGGACATCGTCGTTTACTTTGATCCTGTCTGACAGAAACTGATCTTATCGTTTAAACTTTAAAACGTCCGAAGTAAAGCATGGAAAAAGCAGCTTACGCCTATTAAACAGCGGATGAGATCCAACACTTTGAGCCTGTCCGTGTAGGTAGGCTAGTGTAGGTGTAGGTGTAGTCCGTGTAGGTAGGCTACGGAAATCACGCGAGTCGTATAGATTTCTCAGAGCAAAGAGTATACATTTCTTTTGCACTGACTCAAACCTACTACTGTTAACCTGGTAAATAGGATTCCATATCGGGCATGCATATTCTAAAATTGTGGATTTGGCAACAGAACCACCTATCCGCAATCTCATTCCCCCAATTCAAATTTTACTCACAGAACCAGCTTTGGCCCTTACTAAAACTCCAAAAGCTGTTTAGCAACAAAGCCACCTTTGCTCAAACTATATCACCCAAAGGAGGATTCTACCTAGAAACAAATGCTTTTTCGAGCACCGTATACTGCTGAATTCTCGATACCTTCACCTATCTAATACTGTAAAAGTCATGGTTCCATCCAAAACCTATCCACAGCGGGCCGCTTTGTTAATTTCAGCAGCAAACCCTGTATAAGATACTAATTCGCCCTGTTATAAGCTATGGAAGTGAAGCATGGACGCTCACACAGAAGATAGAGGACATACTAAATTACTTTGAAAGGAAGATTTTGAGAAGCATAATAGGCACAATTTGTCAGGAAGGATTATGTAGAATCAGATATAACAGGGAGTTATATCAAATCTATGACGATATAGACTTAATGACATTCATAAAAATCAGTACACTTTGGTCACGTTGAGTGTATGCCGGAAAGCAAAGAAGGTCGTCACTGGCACGACAGGTAGGCAAGCCGAAGAAAAGATGGAGGAAGGGTACGGCTGTAGCAGTTGCGGAAACACTACTCCACACATCGAAATAGAGGACTTTGGCGAGGAATCGAGGAGACTGGAGGAAAAGATTAGTGGCGGTCAAGGCTGTTAGGTAAAGTGGAGCTGTAATGGCATTAGTACAGTAAATCTGTCATGAAAAAAATAGTTTCAGTGAAAAAACTGCCTTAAGGTTGAAAGTAGTTTTGTTCGTTGAAAAATGATGTGACTATGTGCAACTGTTAGCAGTTTTTTGGAAAACTCAAAAAAAGTAAAAAAAAATTTGAAATGCGTTTTTCTCGATTTGCATGCATTTTACAGGAAAATTTATTGAACAAAAAATGAAGAGGACGTTTAGGTAGCTTAGTCACATCATTTTTCAACGACCAAAACTACTTTCAACCTTAAGGCACTAAATTCAACAGCATACCTACAGATTGACTGTACTACATGGGAAGAAGAAGAAATAGCCAAAGGCAAATTTTCCCTACAGAAACAGCTTTTGCCCTAACGAAAACTCTAAAGAGGATATGGCTTACTTCCCCTCAGCCTGCCTGCTACGTCACTTCCCCTCCAAAACCTTTTAACGAGGATGAGACTGAAACTGTCTCGCTGTACGAACATAGGTTTGGTTGAAAAAGCGGACTTTCTGAGTCTGCTTTTCACAAATAATACGTTTTTGGGGGCCATTTTTAGCATTGTAACCATTCTAAATCGATTTTTTTGTACTTGTACATGAGGGTACAAGTTTTGAAGAAAATTTTAAGCTCTCGAACGTTGATCCAGAGTAATAAATGGACCAAGATGGACGTTTTTACCAGAACGCCTTTTTTTACAAATAGTGAAATTTCAAGAAAACTGTTCAATATTTCGCCACAAAAATTACACTATTTTTTCAGCTAGTAAGAAGCAATATTTGCACCAAATAACAAATATGTAAGTGGCGTTAAACAAAAGTTATTAACAAATTTAAAAAAAAAAGAAAAAAAAATTTCTAAGAAACTCTTTTCTTTACCTTAATATATTGATCAGTTGTGAACACAAAATTAATATAAATACTAAAAAAATCGACTAAAAGGTAAAAAATAAGAAGATTTTAAATAATATAAACTTTTAAATCAAAATGGAAAAAATCTCACACATTCCTTAAAGAAAAGCGTGGGGTGCGTTTTTATGAAACAAAATGCTCAATTAGTGAAAATTCGTAGCTGTCTGAAATGTTAAAATGTACTCACGGCAGTCATGTTTTTTTAAGTTCAGGTTGGTATGGGCGCCCCACGCTTTTCTTTAAGGAATGTGTGAGATTTTTTCCATTTTGATTTAAAAGTTTATATTGTTTAAAATCTTCTTATTTTTTACCTTTTAGTCGATTTTTTTAGTATTTATATTAATTTTGTGTTCACAACTGATCAATATATTAAGGTAAAGAAAAGAGTTTCTTAAAAATTTTTTTTTCTTTTTTTTATTTTTTACTTTTTATTAACGAATAGCGTTAATTAATACATTACAATTTCCAAACTTTTAATTAGATTATCATGTTAAATAAGGAAACTATTTTACATGTTTTGTATTTGTTTCTTTACAACAGTTCTCAAGTGCAGCCCAAAAATGCACAATTTGATGACCCCTCAAAAATCTAATAGCGCTCTACGTTTTTTTTTACATTTTGAAAGCTAGTGTGCTCGCGTATACTGGCTGGAGCAATAAAAACTAAAAACTGGAAACATATTTTTTGGCATCTTTTTAAATCATATTTTTATTTGCTATTGGTAGCTATGTTATGTCTTCCGCCATTTTTTAGTGAACGCCATATTTGATTTAAAACGACGTCATACAGTTTACTTTCTTACTCACTTTAATACACTTTCATTTGATATCCATACCGAGAGCGAAGTAAATAAAAGGGTAAACCGCCATTTTGTGTTGGCCGCCATTTTGAATTGAAATGACGGGACACAGACAACAGTATTCTAATTGTCACTCCCTTCCATTTGATACCCATGCCGAGCGCGTTGTAAAGAAAAATTGATCCTCTGTTTTGTGTTGGCCGCCACTTTTATGCCGCCATTTTTCTACCGCCATTTTGAATTTAGGATGACGCTAATTGTATTCAACTTGTTATAACCTTTCATTTGATACCCATATCGAACGAGTGGCTTGTAAAGAAAAATGTAATCCATCATATTTTTTTGGCCGCCATTTTTAATTTGGAACTATCATTTTCGTGTGTTTTCGTCGGAAATACACATGTCTGTTAATTTTTACCAATTTTTATTGAAGGGAAGTGAATTTTAAGACTCTACATTGAGTAGAACGAATAATTCCAAGCATTTTTTATTAAAAATCGTTTTTTGTTACTCAACAACAAAATCAACAACAAAAAATGTAACAAAATGTCATATTCGTGTATTGTCATCGGGAATATGTATGCCTGCAAAGTTTCATCCATTTGCATTGAGTAAAAGGCGGTTAAATTAACGTTACAAGATTTGATGCTCCGAAGTGAAAGTAAAGAAAAGAGTTTAAAAACGTGATTTACGACAGTTTTTCGCATTTTTCTCTGTGTTTTGTGCCCTAACCTGTAACTCAATATATACATCAATCGAAAGATAATTTGAAAAGCTACAACTTATTACTTGATTTTTTTTTAATCCGAGGTCACGTTTTTCTTTTATTCGCTAAAAAGTGTTTTTTACACTTTCCGGGATTTTATAGGTTAGGTTCGCTATTTCAAATTCAAAAAAAGAAAATGCTATCTTTTTTAGAATTTTTTTCCTATATGACCATATTTTTTTCCCGGATGGCAATTATTAGATGGATTTGTGTAGATTGATTGGACTACAAGTGAAAGGTTTGGGTTGTCTAAACACGATTTTCACAACCTTCAGCAATGGGTGCATTGTTTTTTTTTCGATTTCCACATAGTTTCGCCTTTTTCGCGCGTTGAACGATTTTTGGTAGGGAAAGAACTTATCTGTAGGCATCACCGACATGCTAATCTTGCTACTTAGTTTGACCCACTTTAGCCCATTAACTTCAAAATTTCCACATATGTATAGTTCGCGTGACAATGCAATCTGACCATTTGAATCAAGAATCCAAGAATCCAAGATGGCGACCGATAGCGGGGACTGCCGACAGAAGCTCCGTCTGCACATTTTTCCTAATCAACTTTTCACCTATCGATTCTACATTTGTAATAGTCGCCAATCATATCAACGATGCATTTTCCTAGCTTTCGCATACTAAGTAATCCTTACCATCGTTTACGGTAATATTAGTTAAATGCATCAATTTACCCGGTTGGAACTCCTTTCACGCTGACAACGTCATGAAAACCCAATAATCAAATAATAATAAATAATGTGAATTTTAACAGGATCAATGAGGTGACATAATAGTTTGTGCCTGGTCAGTCTGATGATTACACTAAAATGTTCGCCATTAAAATGATTTAGAAACTTAATCTGCTGAATATTGCAAAATGATTGTACAATAAATTGATTTTGCGGCAGTTTAAAATATTTCCAGGAAGGGGTTGTTTGTGCTCTTGTGGTTTTTCATGAACACCGCGAATCATTCACCTTTGAATATTGTCAACAATGTGGAGTTTTACTGGTTCAAGTTTAAGGATGTTTTTATGTTTAAAGAATAAACTTGTAAGCCGAAATAGTTGTGTAGGGTCATTCCATACCAAATCAAAACAATTATTAGTTAATTTTGGACTTTGAATCACCTAATTTTTTTTATATTTGTTCTTCTGGTGGAAACTAAGAAAAAACTAAATATCAAATTTTTTGGACTTGTATTTTTTAGTTCAGCGCATTTGGCAGTAGATTACGAAACACTGGGTCAGGTATGAGAACTCTGCAAAGGTTGCAGTAGTAGGATGAATATTAAATATTATAAATAAATAAAAGTAAGAAAAGTAAAAACTTCATTAATTAAAAAAATATTAGTGTGATCTCTCATTTAATAACTCAAATAGCAATAAAATGAGTTATTAATGTAATAATTTTGGAGAGTAGACTGCTGCTGCTTTACAATAGATTTTGGGTTTGAACTTCATAAAATATATAACTGTTTTGAAATCATCATGTTGGCGGCTTTCAGTAAATTATCATCTATTTTAAAACGATTTTTTTTCTTTCAATGGCACTACAGACCAACTCAAGCCTTCTTTTCTCCTTTATTATTCTTATTTAAACAAGTAAAGGTTTGTACATAGGTTTCTTCTGTTATTCACAAGACGTATCAAACCCAGAAAACATGCTTTTTTGGATCAAATATTATTAAACAATTTAGAAAATTTTATTCTAACCCCCCTTTTTGTGGTAAAAAACAACAAACAAACGATATTTTTCTTTGATTTTTTAACTGTGACCAAAAGACCGTCGATCTGCAAATAGCAGGAGCGATTCTTGGTCAATCAATATTTACTCAAAATCTGGAGATGCTATAGTATTCTGTAAAAATTATAATAAAAAACTTGACTCCCTAAGAATAAAATTACTCACAATAATGTTAGTCGCCAAAAGCAAACAAAAGCGATGTTGAAAATTAATAGAATACTACTGTTATTATGTTTGTTAAGTATTTTGTATTCATGGATTGCCTTGTTATATATACTAGTTGGGATACCCGTTACCGAAATTCGGTCACGAACACAATAAATATATAAAATTCACGATTTGTTCGAATTAAATTCAATTTAAATATTTTTATTTCAAAAAAAAAATTATTCGCAATGGCGAATTTTTAATTACTATGAAACATTTCCATTGTCGCTCCAGAGCATCTAAAATTTCCCAGGATTTTTTTAATCGCATCCATGACGTCTTGCTTGGCTATGTGGTGTGCTGATTTTACATCTATTATTCTTAATAAAAAAAACTATTTGAAGGTTTTTAGTTTCAATCATAAATATGATTTACTCAGCTCATCCACCACGGCAAGGCAACCTTCATCAGATGAGAACCCCACACACATTCACACCCATTCACACACACTCAATCATTCAAAAAAAATATTGAAAATTAAAGAAAATTCATTCAATGCGGCTAGAACGTATTACGTATAATACAATGCTGACAAAATAGCTTCTATTTTAGGATATCAAGGATTAATAACTTCTTTAAAAACTAAATTTTTAGTGAACACTCGGTTGTCATCAGACAAATGTCGTTGATCTGAAGTATTAAAAATATAAAATTTCAAAGAATCAAACGAACGCACTCTACTTGCTGTAACATACAATGACCGAAAACAGGTTCTTTAAGAAAAATGGCAACTTTGTCGAAAGTTAGACCTTGCGATTTATTAATGGTCATTGCAAATGCGGGTATAACAGGGAATTGTGTTCTTTGAAGAGTAAATGGAAGTAGAGTACCAGCATAAGTCAAATGAATGCGTGGAATCAAAATGCGTGCACCACTCGTGACACCAGTCAAAACTACACAATCTAATGAATTTCGATGCATAAATTTCACACGCATTCGGGTCCCATTTACTAATGCTTGAGCTGCATTTAAATTGCGTATGAGCAAAACAATACTATTTACTTTTAAAATTAATTTATGAAGTGGTAAACCACCAACTTTTAACTGATTTAAAAACTATTTCGCTCTCGAATATCATCACAAACGACTTTATCATAACTAAAATATGCTTTTTCCTCTCCAGGCATAATATTTAAAACTTTAGAATTAATAAAATCGCGAAATAATTTTTGGGAACTATGCAAAAGATTAAACTCATCACGTATAGCAAGACGATAAGAAGCATATTGTAACATTGTTACTTTTGTAGGTGGTAAGTTAGCACGTGAAGTAGAATGTAAACTGTGTATGCCAACCCCTATCACCATGTGGAAATAATAATGGATAAGCCAAAGGATCCAAAGAAGGATCAAGAACAGAAACAGAACGAATTTCATTTGTTATTTTTGAAAAAAAAAAAAAAAAAAAAAAACAATCATATTTTGTTCGAAAGGATGCTCACCATCATCGTTTTTGAAAATAGCAGCAACATCAGTTTGTGCAGCATCATTGAAACGACGAATATCAACTTGGTTATTAACTTTTATGATCATAGAAACTTCAGCTGCAATATTCTCAGGTAGGTCTTTGACATTATTCATACATGGACCTGAATGAGTGAACAAAAGGATTAATCCGATCTAACTCCAAAACTATTTCACGCAAAATATCAATATTACATTCAATATTCGCATTTCTATTCATTCTATGATTAGCAGCAGAATCTACATCATAGAAATACAATTGTTCATAACATGGAGGTCGGCACCAGTTCGGTGATAGAAAATGTTATGGATTTTAAAATGATAAATGCCATTTGCAGTGTCATTTGACAAATTACACTCAGAGCTAATCATTGCAAAGGCAACATTATACGAACGAATATTTGCTAAAAAAAAGTTTAGAACGATTTTTAATACCACTTTCATTCGAAGTTAATCCTTCAAAAAAATTATTGAAAAAGTAATTTTGAGAAAATGGAGGTAGATTAACTTTGCCTTTATGACAACACAAAGAAAATGCCTCATATTACGTAAAGTTACTTCAATCAGAAAATGTTTGGCACGACAAAAATGACAACTCATACTAAAAGAACCACACGAAAACGAATCAAAATTAACCGGAAAAATATTCAAATCACATTTAAAAGAATCTGTCAAAATTTCTAAAGGTGCAACACCATCAACAAACATTTCATTATGAAATGCATCAACATTCATTTCATTCACACCACTATTCAATTCATTATTTACAACATTCATTTCATTAGCACTACGTAAATTTCTAACGCGATTTCTAGTATTTTCGCGAAGCGATCTAAACTCGACATTCGAGCGTCCCCGTCGTTGTCTTGGCATTTCGAAAAGAAAACGCGGAAAAAAACGTAAGTACTCACCGATAAATTGCACTAAAAATTCGCAGTTAACTGTTTGGAATTTCTAAAGGCATTCGCCAAAAAACGAACGGCAGCCCCTTACACAATACAACTCAATAATACTATACACAAAAGAGTATAAAAAAATGCACGCACAAAGTGGCCGAGTTTTTTTATGTCAGTTATGCCGCCAAAAATCCACACAAACGCTTGTTTTTCTCTGTTTCTCATTCGCTTCACTGAAACGGCATTTGTGTCAATCGTAGGCTACTCAGCTCTACGTTGATGCTCACAAAAAATTCAAATTTTCCAACGACTTTTTAAAATCCGAAAAATTAAAATCGCTATAACTTTTTTATTCGTGAATCGATTTCGTTGAAATTCCTTATTACAAAACTATGCCATTAAAAGAACATTTTCTGAAAATTTAAACGAAATCGGTCCACGAACAAAAAAGCCTTAGCGTGTACAAACTTTTTGTTTGCCTATTAATATATAAGATACGTACTTCAATCATTTATTGAATTATTATTATATCTAGTTAGTTATGAAATAAAACTCGTCCAGAAAAGAACTTCGTTCTTTTTTTATTTGAACGGAACACCACCGGTTCCCCTTATTTTACCCTTTTTTTTACATTTTGGTGCCGAAACCCGGGACGGGAACGACACGGTGTCGTGTAATTTTACTTTTCATTAATTTAAAGAACGCGTGAAGGTAACGGCAATCATGGAGATTTCCGCGCGTTCGGCTTATCGCGGCCAAATCACGAAGTTGTGCAAGTCTGCAGCAACTTATTTAAAGTCCGAGGAGTCATTGATAACACTGGTCTGCAAAAAACGGGCCATTTTTTCTCCTTTCCAATTTAATAGTCGTATCCTAAGTATTTTTTCGCGCTGAATCCGAATCCGTTGGCCAAATTGCCCTATCACGTCAGGATTTTGAGCAATCCTAACCTAAAAGTGCCAAAAGCGTGTTTTTTGCACTTTTGCGCGTTAAATATCTCAAAACTATGGAATGATAGGGCAAATCGGACAACGGGATCGTTTTCAGCATGCCAAAATCTACAGAAAACCATGTCGAAAGCGTTAAATTTGAAAAAACTTTTTTTGTAATACTGAAAAGAAAAACTTCGGTGCAACGATGATATCATGTGTTAATAAAAATCGTCGATTTCGCGCCAAGAAGTATCCTATCATTCCATAGTTTTGAGATATTTAACGCGCAAAAGTGCAAAAAACACGCTTTTGGCACTTTTAGGTTAGGATTGCTCAAAATCCTGACGTGATAGGGCAATTTGGCCAACGGATTCGGATTCAGCGCGAAAAAATACTTAGGATACGACTATTAAATTGGAAAAGAGAAAAAATGTGCAGACCAGTGTAATTGATCGAAATTCGGAAAAATTCGATGAAATAGAAGAAGAGCTCTCATCTTCTGTACAGCGAATAAAAGCTGCACATGAATGTCTTTGCGACAAAAATTTGGATATCCTTAATAAAAATTTAATAAATTTACAGGATAATGAAAAAGAAGTTGAAAAGGTTGCGGAATACGAGGATTTAGCTGTTGGCATTTTGGCAAAGCTGTATTCAAGACTTCTAAAGGTCCAAAAGAAACTTTTACCTATTTCCGATACCCCTGAAGCTACCAATGCAGCGCCCATTTCAAGTATCTCGACTTCTACTCTTCCCAAGTTGCAGCTTAGAAAATTTGCTGGGAATCATGAGGAATGGCTACCATTTTGGGAGCAATTTCGAGTTGCCGTGCACGAGAATCCTAACTTGTTGGGTTCCGAAAAATTTAATTATTTGGAGTCTGTCTTGATAGGGGGTGCAAAAATGACCATTTCTGGATTCACACCAACATCAAGTTGTTACGATGCAGCTGTTGCAAGAACAGTTCGGAAATACCGAAACCCTGATAGATAAACACATGCAACAACTGATCGCTTTAAGGGCAGTTAAATCCAAGGGTGATGTTAATGGATTGCGTGCGTTGTACAATACGGTCATGTCTTGTACCCGATCCCTAACAGCTTTAAAAGTCTCTTCAAGTCAATATTGTGTGATGTTAAAATCAATTTTATTGCGCTGCTTACCAAACGAATTAAGAATAGATTTTCACCGAAAGGCAACGGATGGAAAGTCGGATATTGAAGAATTAGATCCATCAGGAAGTAGCAGCTCTATGATTTCGGAATATGGTGATATTCAGATTCAGAACCTTTTGAGGTTTCTAAAGAGAGAAGTTGCATCTTTAGAAAAGGCGTTGGCGGAAAAATCTAAGTACAACAGCGTTGTTATTCAAAGCAATACCCCAACTACTGCGGCAGGGTTAATATCGATGAATAAACATGAAATTTGTTTATTTTGTAAATCTGTCGATCATCCTACAAGTGATTGCAGAGCCACTAGTCTATCTCTAAGCGGAAAAAGAGATTTGCTGAGGAAAACTGGCAAATGTTTTCGTTGCACTAAGGACGGACATACTTCGCAGAAGTGTCGTTTAAAATGGATAATTTGCAAAAATTGCAAGGGAAGACATGTTACTTCCATGTGCAGTTTGCTGAATTCGAAAATCTCATCAGCACATGTCATCAAGGGGCAAAGAAGTTCGTCTTGTAGTGCTAACAGTAACCCTGACACGAAACAAGTTTTGAATCTTTGCACTAATAATTGGGAAGAGCATTGTGATGTGTATTTAAAGACTGCATGTTGCCTAGTAACATCTCCAGTACGGAAGGAGGATCTGTTAATTCGCATGGTAATTGATGGAGGCAGCCAACACACATACATCCGTGGAAGTGTTGTGACACAACTGAATTTAAACATAATCGGAACTATAAATTTGTCAGTTATGTCATTGGGTAATGCAAAGAAGGCACCTTTCCGAAAATTTGATAAAGTTAAGGTTATTTTAAAAAGCCAGTATGATCATAATAGTGTAGAAATTGAAGCCATTTCTGTCCCAGATATTTGTGTTGATATGCTGAAGCCTCCAGATGCCAATTGTACTTCATTTTTAGGACTGAAGCTCGCTGATACGCAGGTTGTTGAAGTAGAGAAATCAGAGGGATTGAGTCTTCTATTAGGCTCAGACTACTATTGGACCATAGTCACCGGAAGACAAAAGCGAATATCTGGCAGGCTAAGAGCTGTAGAGACCATTTTTGGTTGGACGTTACAAGGATCTCCTCAGTTAAAAACATACGGAAGCCAAAGCACATCAAGCGCGGAATATACTTCAAATAGTATGTTGTGCATGTGTAATTTAGATCCAGATGATTTATCTAATTTTTGGGCACTGGAAACGATTGGAATTAGACAAGAAGAAGAGGAAAATTTGGTAATAACCCAGCGTTTAATAAGAGATTGCATTACAAGAGGAAGTTCCCGATACGTAGCTAAGTTGCCATGGAAAGATTCAAGGAGTGAATTTAATAGTAATAAGGGACAAGCGCTTTGCAGATTGAATTCGTTGACGAAGCGTTTGTTGAGAAATCCAAAAGATTTTTTTGATTATGACCGAGAAATGAGGCAGCTTATATCAAACGGAATTGCAGAGCCTGCAGTGGATGATAAAGAACCTTCAAAGAGAATATTTTACCTACCGCATCGACCGGTTTATAAGGAGGAAAGTACAACCACAAAAATAAGAATTGTTTTTGATGCGTCGTCTCATGAACCTGGTATGCCTTCTTTGAATGATCACCTATGTGTAGGTGCCAACTTGTTGCCCGATGTTTTCAAAATTTGTTTGAATTTTCGTTTTGGAAAATATGCTGTAGTTGCCGATATAGAAAAGGCATTTTTACAGATTCAGCTACAAAAGGAAGACCGTGATAGTCATCGTTTTATTTGGTACGTGAAGAAAATGTCAGCAAACGATAAGTTACCAAAGCTCCAAATTTATAGAATGACAAGAGTGACATTTGGAGTATCTTCGAGCCCATTCCTATTGGCTGCTACTATACGCGTGCATCTGGATTTCGAAGAGAAGAACTTTCCATTCACCTGTGCTTGGCTTAAGAGAGGGTTTTACATGGATGATCTGGTATTAAGTTTAGACACAGAAGAGGAGTGTCAACAATTATACGAGGAATCCTTACTTATTATGGACAAGGCAGGCATGCATTTACGGAAGTGGAACACCAATAGTCATAAATTGAGAAGATTTGGTAAATTTGATAGTAGTCCAGACGTTCAGAAAGTTTTGGGTCTTAAGTGGTATGTTTGCAGCGACGAGATTGGAATTGAGTCAATTGAGAAACTCCTGTACCCAGATAGGAAGAAGGGAACTAAACGGAACATTCTAAGAACAATCGCTCATATTTTCGACCCGCTTGGAATATTGGTTCCTGTAGTAATAAAAATAAAAATCCTTTTTCAGTTAGTCTGGAAAAGGCAATTAGAATGGGATCAAGAGCTACCTGAAGAGTTAAATGAAGACTGGAACAGCTGCGTAAGAAGTTTGTTAGAGGCAAAAGAGATGACGATACCAAGGTCAGCTTTATACTCTTCTTCAGATGAGATGACAATACATGTATTTGCTGATGCTAGTATGAAAGCATATGGGATAGTGGCATTTATTAGAAGCAAGGATCGAAAAGGAAATATTAATATTGTTTTTTTATGTGCAAAAGGTAGAGTAGCACCGATAAAGTCAGGTAATTCGAAAGAACTTACCTTGCCTAAATTAGAGCTGACTGCAGCGTTATTAGCAGCACGCCTTTGTGCATATTTACAAAAATCTCTCAAGGTTGTGGCTAAACGTTATTATCTGTGGACTGATTCAAAAATAGCTCTTAATTGGATACAGGGTGAAATGCACAAATGGCAACCTTACGTTCAGAATAGAGTGAATGAAATACGTAGTATCACATCCAAAAAGGATTGGAGGCATTGCGCTGGGAAGGATAATCCAGCCGACTTAGTCACACGAGGAATATCAGGATCATGCCTTTGTCACTCATCCTTATGGATTGAAGGACCAACTTGGCTCAAATTAGAAGAAAGTGATTGGGAGTGTGAAGAGCTGAAGGAAGATAATACTTGCGCAATATCTTTGTTATTAGTAGAAGATCCTGTTTTAAAAGCGGAAAGACAAGAGCCATTGTTATGTTATAGAGATTTTAGATCCTGGACTCGTCTATTAAGAGTTACAGCTTACGTTATGCGTTTCGTTGAGTTAATTAAGCAAAGATATAAGTTTTCGTCGACAACTCTTACCTGTGACGATTTGAATTTAGCGGAAATTTACTGGTTGGAATATGTTCAGCAAGAGGCTTATGCTAGTGAAATTTGTGCCTTGCAAAGAGGGAAGCCTTTTCCGAAGTCTTCAAGAATTGCGCAATTAAATCCGTTTATTGACAAAAATTGTCTTTTAAGATTGGGAGGACGCCTTCAAGCTCTGGATGAATCAACTGATTTCAAGCATCCAATCATTTTACCTCCAAGATCCCATTTGATTGATTTGATTATAATTGATTATCATGGAAGAAGTATGCATGGCGGTGTTAACGTCTTGCTAGCAAAATTAAGAGAAAAGTTTTGGATTATCAAAGGACGACAACGTATCAAAAGTGTAATTAAAAATTGTTTTCTATGTAAGAAACTCTGGGGTCAGCCTGCTTCTCAGCCTTTTGCTCCACTTCCTCCAGGCCGAATAATGTTCACAAGGCTTTTCGAGCACGTTGGAGTTAACTTTGCAGGACCCTTGTATTGTTATGAAAACATCCAGGAAAGACTTATGTCTAAAGTTTACGTCATGATTTTTACATGTGCAGCCCTTCGTGCGGTACATTTGGAATTAGTTAGAAGTATGACTACTGAGAGTTGTTTAATGGCGCTAAGAAGATTTGTAGCGCGACGAGGAATGCCAGCCGCAATATATTCTAACAATGCCAAAACCTTTCGCCGTGCTTCTCTGGAAGTTGGAAATGGAGTCAAGTTTTTTGAAAATGAATATCTAAAAGAATATTTGGCACAGAATCGTATTAAGTGGAATTTTATAGTTGAGCGAGCTCCCTGGTGGGGTGGATTTTGGGAACGCCTCATACGAACTATGAAAAATGCTTTGAAGGTAGTAATTGGAAAGGCTAAGTTAAATTTTGAACAGTTACGAACGATTCTAGCAGAAGTAGAAAATGTGATCAACTCCCGTCCACTGACTTATTCCAGTAATGATCCGTTGGACTTGTCACCCCTTACACCGAACGATTTTATATTGGGCCAACGTAGTTCCACCTCGACGGATACTGTTCCAAGTAATGCCTCTCCTGATGACATTCAGCAAAGATGGAAGCAACGAATGAGATTTCTTGTTAAGTTGCGGAAAAGATGGCGTATAGAATATTTGCAGCTTTTACGATCTTTTCACCACAACAATGGGAAGCCTTCTGTATCAATTCGAAAGGATGACGTTGTTCTGGTTTTTGACTCTGCTAGGCCCAGGATCCATTGGAAAATAGCCATTGTTGAAAATACATTTCCGGGACGAGACGGAAAGGTTAGGGCCTGTGAGATACGTTTTGCTGATGGGAAACATACAAGAAGATCTGTCCAGCACTTATATCCACTGGAGTTGGCGCGGCCGGAGGATGTTGAAAATTAATAGAATACTACTGTTATTATGTTTGTTAAGTATTTTGTATTCATGGATTGCCTTGTTATATATATACGTACTTCAATCATTTATTGAATTATTATTATATCTAGTTAGTTATGAAATAAAACTCGTCCAGAAAAGAACTTCGTTCTTTTTTTATTTGAACGGAACACCACCGGTTCCCCTTATTTTACCCTTTTTTTTACAAGCGAAGAATATTGGAATTTTTTTCGTTCTTAGAAGCTACATATTTTCTAAATGGAGTCACCCAATTTTTTTCAAATATATCCAGGAATCACCCCTGATAATGGGTGCCACATAGTCGTTCATGTCATGGTGCAAAGTCTAATAGCAAGCTTAGCTTGAAGATATAAAAAGGATATGACAGGTTAAGGTCAGCCTGGAGAAGGCAGTGAGCCTAGCGGTTGAACTCTTGGATGTTGTATGAGTTTATTTTTTTAACAGTCGGCTGAGCCACATACCTCGGGATTCGCTTGATATAGCGCAGTGATATGCCCAGGCCCGGTACAAAGGGGGCAGCTAGGATGATTTGCTCTGGGCCCTAGGCCAGAAGGGTCCCAGAGAATAGGGTGAAACTCAAAAAGTGAGAACCTCCATCCTTGCGAACTAATCGTCTAGGGGCCCCGTAACCTGCTTGAAACCACCCAAAAAGTCAAAACCGCCATATCCCTGTGTTCTGATTGCCAAGCAAAAATAATCTTAAACCTGAAATACAATCACCCTAAAATATATGTTATGTTTGTGTATAGGTATGGATTCTTCTACTCATCACATTGATAAAGTAAACACTGTTTTCTTCGCCCTATGAAATTCCTTAAAGCTTCAATCGGAGATTATTAACTTCGCTCAACTTCGATTTCTCCCACTGGGATAGCTTCTGGATTGATTCTGCCAAAAGAAAGATGAGTGCTGAGCCCACAACTAAGCACAAGGGTTTATGTCTACATAAAACCTGTTCCATTCTAGGCTACACTAAGTAACTTTAGGTTCAATCGCGAATGTGTGGTGAAAGGATGGGGGTGGTCGACCTGCCGAATTTACCAGAATCGGGAAACCGAAGAAACTAGGCAAGAAACCGCGGATCCGTTGCGGGACGTTCCGCTCGGACCGCCAGCTAACGGATCAAAGAAGAAGAAGAACCCTTTTTAATTAATTGTTGTAAGCACATAATATCTAAAAACCTAATTTTTAGCACAGTTGTGGTCCTTAGATGTAGGAACAAATGTATTCAGAGAATTAAAATGTACAAGGATTCGAATGAAAATACGCTTTTAATAAATCATGAAGACAATACTGTGTATACGACGTCCTGATAAACATTGATAAACATATCCTTTGAAACCCTAGGTGCATAGTTCCAGCCAGCAATACCTACAATCTGTTCTTCCAATTGTTACTAGGAATTGTTTTATTACACAGGAAATACTGGTTTAGTATGCCCTGTCATGTCCACTCTTTCTAGGAATATGGCTCCACGTTTGGTGCCTTGAACAGTCCCAAAATATCTTCCATAAAGTAATTTTGATTTGAGGAAAAAAAAGTTGCATGTTTTAGCTTTCTCCCGAATTTATGCTTTCTTTTCTACCGAATTCGGTGTTTGCATCAATGTGGTTTTCACAATAATGTCTATCCAAGAATTCTTGTTTAGAAAAACTGAGCCTTACTGTGGAATTTTCTATCTCAAAGGCCGAATAGATAAAAAGCTTATTGGCCATTTTATTTTATTTATTTATTTTATTTTTCCTGGAACAATAATAAGGGACAATTTTTATGAAACTCTGAAAAGCGGTCCTGAAGAAGAATATCCACCGATGGGTCCAAAACATTAAGGTGCTGACAGATACACGCGGGCTTGAGCAATGGCGAATAGAATAGAAATATGCGCATTGAAATTCGAACTAACATATATGTATGTTTGCTTGAACAAGGCCGAAAACCGCTAAAGTTTCATTTATGAGTCATCTCGTGTGTTGGTGAGTTGGTGGCAATAGTAAATTTATTGAATTACAATTTTTCGAATTGTAGTATTGAAATTAGCCCCTAAAATAAAGACAATTCCTGTAACAGAAAAATAATACACATCACATATCTAGTCTGGGGAAATTAGCAAAAAACGCACAAAAGGAGACAAAACTCCAAAATGGCTGAAAATTGGTACACAGCTTCCTTATGACATTTTAAGAAATCAATTTCGGAATCCCAAAAAATAAAACATGGCCGCTGTAAATATCGCGTTTTTCCCGAGTTTTCCATGTATCTCGGTTTCTATAGGTCATACATCCCCGTGAGAAGGCTGTTGACAATTTAATTCTCTACAACTTTAGTCCTTACAAAAAAGTTGACCCGATTAACCCTTTGTCATTCAAGGTCAAAGTTTTCGAAAATCACTTTTTAGCCAAAAATTTCAGTCAAAAACCGATATTTTCGAAATTACGAAACGTTAATGCCTACAAAAAGCCATTTTGTCATTTTTTCGAAAACTTAACCCTTTCGAAGTTTTTTTCGAAATTTATAATTTGTGGGGAATAATATTTGCATTTTAATAATTTCGAAAATACGAGACGAAAATACGAGACGAAAGTACGGGACCTCCTTGCACGGTAACTAGTTGTTTCGTGGTCATGAGTCTCCGGATTATTAGTCGCAAGCACGCTCCTTCTGACACTTTATGCTATTTGACAGAAGGTCGGCTTTGAAATCGTTCTAGACTTCATTATGGCGGTGCGTTCGACTTTTCTGCAGATTTTCAAACCGTAAGGCCAAAGCCTTCGCCCTTTTCGCCGGGTTATTATGCCCTGGAGAACATCTGGAAGATCTATCCCTCTTCTTATTAAAAAAATCAGTATCCCTTTCTTCCTCCAAGCCACGCACACCCTACCAACCTCTACATGGGAGCTGCCAGCTTTCAGCTATCGCGTAAAGCGTTTTCGGGTTGCACCAAAACTAGGAAACATATTTAATCATATATGAAAGCGGTCGTTTTTAAGAGTCGCCTCTCCGATTAGGTACCCGTACTTCCGCAGGAGATCTCGCAATGAAGGAGTGATCTCAACGTACTCCATACCTGGGTTTACGGGCTCTCTGAAGAAGAATCCCGAAAACTCTCCTACACTGGGACCCCATTCGGCACCTTGAAATGTTTGGAGCGTTGAGAAGTGCTCCATCTTCAAAAGTTTTTTTAAGGTATTTCTATATTGATACCACGAGCTAGACGAGAAGGGACGGTCGCCAATAGCAGAGCTCCGTACCATCATTGGAAGGCTAATTCAAACCGAAGTTCGCCTGGTATCCAAAGTCCATCGTTAGTAGTACATTCACGCAGTACCATTCATAAATTGCGGTTTTTATCAAGCTTAGATCCGCCGTATTCAGTCTGCTACATGGATCTCGGGCAGGATGTGGCTTAAGGCCATGTACGATCGGTCTTGGAGTCAGGGCCTGTACTCCCGAAAACGCAACGAAACGAAAACGAAACCATTTTGTCAAAATGCTACCTGAGAAGACGATATCGTCTCGTTTTCGTCTAACAAACGATGGCATGTTAGTAATCGTCTTCGTTTAGACGTTAGTGCTTGTTGCGTGTCAGCGGTTTTGAGATTAAAATGTAAGTTGGGATTGTTAATTATTTTGATAGTTTTAATTTATTTTGCATAATAAGCTAAAATTTGCAAAAACAAGGCCGTACGAGATTATCGTCTTCAGGAGTAGGAAATATATTTTCGTCTCGTCTCTTTATTTCGTTTCTTTATCGTCTCGTCTTCGGGAGTACAGGCCCAGTGCTCCCTGCTTCTGCCGTGTTCGAGTCATATTGATTAGTACATAGACTTGGCTAGCTAGACAAACAATGCCCTTAAAAAGTGCCACCAAAATTTTATTTTATGCTCGAAATGTTTTTCGCATTCATTTTGGCGCCCGTTACCACCTGGCGCCTAGAGCGACCGCTCCACTCACTTTACCCCAGGGCCGGCGCTGGGCAGTTGAGTCAACGAAATCACGGTGCGAGTGTTATCTGAAAATATGGTCGAGTTTTTGGAGCTATCGAAATATCAATAAAACATACTTTTCACAAATCAAAGGCAGACAAAAGGGTATCTGATGTATGGGAGGGATTTGGAAAGCAAGAATAGGATCATCTTGACCAGTCATAGGCAGTCCTATAAATCTGTTATTTTAAAATTATCCTTCTTAATACTTGACTTGATATAAATAAAGAAAAGGGAAGAAAATGCGATTTTCTAATTGCCGTACAAATCAGTAATCGAACAAATATTAACTTACAAAAGGACCAAAAGAATCCACAGTCCAGTAGCTGCATACATGAGAAAGCAAAAAATGTCCTGTATCACATCCATGTGTCTTTCAGCACAAGATTAATGGCCAAGACCTAATTACAGTCAGTCAGTCCGACAGACTGTTTGGGTATATCTCATAGGCGTGGTCTGGGTTGATGAGATGTGAAGGACATTGACTAACATATGTGTAGTGGCAGGATAACAAAAACGTGGGAGCTAAGCTACTTGCAACTTAACAAAATATCAGACATTCGAGTGCTGTTGTTGTTTTGGTGGTGGTATGCTGCTAGCTTGCTACAGTTGTTGTTGTTGTTGTTGGTGTGTTGTTATTCGTGTAGACAGTTAAGGACTTTCAGAGTTGATAAGGAGTCTCAAAGTTCATTTGTCCTACGTAAGGATATTTAATTAAAGATGACACATACATGCCCATGTGCGGTTTAATACATACGCATTGATATTATGGGGGTATGTGTTAACCATACAAAATATAATGCGGTTTGGTTTTTGGGGGGACTCGTTGGGGTTCAGTTTCTCTTCTCTTTAATGATGATAGTGGTTAGATGGTTCATTGGTTACCTTTGTTAGATTTTCATTTTCTCATGTTACTGATGTGCTCAATCAAGGATGTGATTGAGGTCAAGTGATAAGAAATGAGGTATTCAACCGTGATTTGTGTGGTTTTGTAGGACAGAATTGTAATTTGTAATTTTCATAATTGAAGTACGAGGGAAGATTTCTGTTAAGATAAAGCGGATCCAATTAAGGCGGATTAGAGTTAGTTGAAAAAAATTGGTATGAAATTTGATGGTATCTTTTCATTAGGAAGAAGTTAAGTGGCTCATGCCGTAATTGCCAAAGCAAAACTAGGAAACATATTTAATCATATTTAAAGACTTTATAATTGAACCAGTTAATCATTCATTTATCAGTCCAAGCGGTTTTAATAAAAAAAACCGCCATTTTCACTGCTTTCAATGGGCGATTAAAAACAATATTGTCATAGTATATGACAAAAAATGTATCATCAGCTTTAGTCCAGTGGATAGCGGTTTTCACCTCTGGATTCTTTTGGACAGCACCGATTGACGCGAATTTTGGACAGTAAGTAAGTAGAAACTGTGTGCTTTTCGCTGGATGAAATGTCACCCCTTCTAGTGGGTGGAAATTAACACACTCAAAATAACTGCAGAAATCGATAGAGGGGTGGCTTCAAAGCAAAAACTGTCAACGAATGTTTTTCTTTAAAACAATATTTTCCGCGTTATTCGCGATTGAAATTGTTTGGTTTCCTCCCAAAAAAATGCATGTTTTATAGTGGTTTTTTCATGAATAACTTAAAACCAATACAATTTTTCAAAACTCTTAGAATAACGAATCGAATGGCGTTTTAAATAATTCTGTAAACACCACTCGAGCTATGAGTCTTTAAAGAGTCGTAAATTGTACGACGCCCCATTCGACGTTAAATAAAGGCGAAACAACGAATTTTTTAAGAAAAACTAATTGGACCTTATTTAAAGTATACTTGAAAATTCCTTTAAAATGAGCTTTAGTAAAATTCATTAGCATCAAAGCTTCCGAAGTTATGATGAAAATAATATGGTTGTCTCCATTTTTCGACAATTAAAACAACAAAAGTGGCTTCACGGCAAAAATTGAAAGTAAACGAAATCCTTCTACAATTAACTTTGTTTAGATATCAAGAATATGTTCTAAAAGTTTGAACGGTTTAAAATGTCTATTTTTGAAAAAAGTTAGGTTTCATCATTCATTCATCATTGTGCTCCTTTAATCCCTCATGGGTGGGACATAGGGCGGAAACAGTTGCCCTCCAGCGGACTCTGTTTTGCGCGACAGCTCTCAGCTCCGACCAGGATCTCCCAGTTGTTGCGGCTTCTGCTAGTAGAGTTCTCCTCCATGTTGTCCTAGGTCTTCCGACTCGACGGGATCCTTGCGGATTCCAGTCGAGGGCCTGTTTGGCTAGATTTTCGTTTTCGCGTCGCAAGGTGTGGCTAACCCAATTCCATTTCCTTCGTCTGATTTGGTCGTCTATCCTTTCTTGGCCGGCACGGCGCCATAGTTCTTCGTTTGAAATTCTATCCTGCCAGCGGATTTTTAGGATACGACGTAGGCATCTGTTGACGAAGACTTGTAGGCGCCCTGTGATGAATTGGGTGACTTTCCATGTTTCACAACCGTACAAAAGTACTGCCATAGCGTTGGAGTTGAACAGCCGCAATTTGGTGTTAGTTGAGATCTCCGTTGATCTCCATATGCGGAACAGGCATGCATATGCGCCTCGTGCTTTATTTATTCTGGAACTGACTTCTTCTGCAACGCCATTTTCGGTAATAATACTACCGAGGTAGCAGAATTTATTTACCAGTTCCACGTCACGGTTATTCAGCGCAGTCCGTTCAATGGTGTTTGCATTTATCCGCATTTCTTTAGTTTTAGTTGGATTTAGCCTTAAGCCTGCTGGACTACTTTCTGTTGCCAAATTGTTAATCATGGTTTTGAGGTCCTGGTGTCTGTGGGCCAGCAAACAGATATCATCTGCGTAGTCGAGATCCTTAAGGCGGTCTAACAAACCCCATTGTATGCCGCCTGTTCTACTATCTAGGGCGCCGACAAGGATGTCATTTATTACTACAGTCCCCGAAATAATTATAGGTTCACATAAAAAATTTAACGCTTTGCTTTCGCTTTTGAGGTTTTCATGGGTGAACCTATAATTATTTCGGTGACTGTATAAGAAATAGTAAAGGCGAGAGTAGGCATCCTTGTCGTACTCCTGAGCTCACCTCGAAGCTGTCGGATAATTTTCCATTATGGAGAACTCTGCATTTGGAATTGTTATATAGGGCTTTTATCAATTCTATTATTTTATCAGGCAATCCACGTCGCCGTAGTGCCTGCCATATAAAGCTCCTATTGACCGAGTCGAACGCTTTCTCATAATCTACGAAAGCAAGGTAAAGGGGGGATCGGAATTCAGTAGACTGCTCCACTATTATTCGTAAGGTGTTGATATGATCAATACATGAGCGGCCCTTCCTGAATCCGGCCTGCTGCCTCCTAAGCGTTCGGTCTACTGCCTCACTTATCCTAGATAGTAATATATGGGACAAAATTTTGCCCACTGTAGATAGTAAACAGATGCCTCTCCAGTTGTCGCATATTGTTAGGTCCCCCTTTTTTGGTATTTTGACTATGATACCTTCCGTCCAATCCTCCGGAAAGGTACAGGTGTTCCATGCTATTTCCAGGATTGGCTGAAGCGCATCTGCTATGAGGCTTGAATCGGCTTTCAACAATTCTGGCGGGATGTCATCTTTCCCAGCTGCTTTACCATTGGCCATCGCATGAATTGCGGTTACTATTTCCGTCTTGGATGGGGCTCGGGTGGTGATTCTTATAGGCTGTGCATTGTGGCTGGTTTCCTGAGGTTCCTGTGTAAATGAACCATTCAGGGCGGCGAAGAAGTAATCTCTCCATCTTTGGAGCTGCTCCTCGTCGCTGCACAGCAGCCTTCCATCCGCACTCTTAACGGCATGCTTTTTAGTAGAGTGCTTTCCCGTGAGCTGTTTAGTAATTTGGTACAGCACCTTACTGCTGCCTGTGTTTGCCGCGTTTTCCGCTTTTTCTGCGAGCTCATTTATCTGCTGCCTTTTATCACGCCGGACACTTCTCTTTACCGCCTGGTGTAATTGGGAGTACTCCCGTTCCAGTTGGTAACGTCTTTCGGGGTCGCTTGTAGAGTTTACGTTATTTTTTAGGGCTCTCCTGCGTTCTATTTTTTGCCAGGTTGTGTCCGAGATCCAGTGTTGCTGGTTTCTTGGGACATAACCGATGCTCATTTCCGCAGCCGTCAATATTGCGCCCTTTGTCCTACTCCACAGCTCTTCAATATTTGTGTCGTCAGAAACGTTGTGCTGGTTTAATATTTGTTGTAGGTTTCCAGCAAATTCCCGCTTTTTACCGCTCTCCCACAGAAGGTCTACGTTGAACCGTCTACGGTTCGCGTTGTACGTTTCTGATTGCGGCGATTATAAGGCGAATAGTTGCTACTACCAAAATGGTGGTCGCTTCCAGTGTCTGCTCCCCTGAAACTCCTGACATCCTCAAGGATAGTTCTCCATCTGCGGCTGACGGCCACATGATCTATCTGATTTCTCGTTCTACCATCGGGCGATACCCAGGTCTCTTTGTGTATCTTCTTGTGACAAAAGTAAGTTCCACCTACCATGAGTTGGTGGGAGCTACAGAAGTCAACGAAAAGCTCACCATTGTTATTGGTAACTTGGCTTAGACCTTGATTTCCAATTGTTTGTTCAAGGCCGGTGTTGTCATGGCCGATCTGTGCGTTTAAGTCACCCATTAATACAATGATGTCTCCCCTTGGAATAGAGCGAAAAACCGCATTCAGCCGCAAGTAGAACTCGTCTTTAATGTCATCTTCAGCGTCTTCAGTTGGAGCATAGCATTGGACTACCGTAGTACTTCTTAGTCTGGTACGCAGGCGCACGGTAATAATCCTCTCAGAAACTGGTGACCAGCTAATGAGGCTGGACCTGGCTTCTTTGGTGAGTATTACACCAACGCCACTCCTACGGCTTTCAGTTTCGTTTCTCCCAGAATACAAAAAGGACTCACCATTTGGGCAGATATGTTCCCCCGCATCGGGCCATCTGGTCTCGCTAAGTCCCATGATCTTGATTTTATATCGATTCATCTCGTTGAGGACTTCATCCAGCCGTCCCTCAGCCAGCAGTGTTCTCACATTCCATGATCCGATTCGTGTCCTTGTTCGTAAAGCAAGGTCGTCGTCGTGTTGTCCATCCGGTTCCGAGGCATTGTTTGCCGATTCGTAGCAATGGTGTTTTTTATGGGAGCGGGTTGCTAACCCTCAGCCCAACCGACTTAAGGCTGGTCGTCCACTGGAAGCGTATTCGAACGGCTACGCGCTTCGGCTACATGAGCGGCTACACGCGGCTATGCGCGACAGATCCAACATAAAGAGTTTCATACAAACATCGTCCACTGCGAGCGATTATGAGCGGGTGGCTATAGGCGTATTCGAGCGTGCCGCGCGAATCCAAATTATTTTGGATCGGTCGCGCGTAGCCGCTCGAATCAGGAATTAATTTTCTCCAAAGCCTTCTACATATTAAAAATAAAAAAGAAAATAAATCTACCCTGCGATTTCTTGACACTATAATTAAGAGAAAAATCGTAGGAATTCAATGAATGTGTTTTGGATAAATTGGTCGAGGGAACAGATGGAAAAAAGTTAATAATAGTAGCGAAAACAAGTTTTTTCACTTTTTTGGTACGAAAAAAATTTTGTTTTGGAAAACAAAAAATACTACATAATTGTGTTTAAAAAGACGAAAAATATGAGTTTTGCACCATTGAAATCGGTCATCAAAACCTTTTTGCAGAAAAATTCAAAAAACGTTAAAAATTACCATTTTTTGGCATTTAATTATAGGGAGTGTAATTATTGTAGAACCTAGTGTCAAGGATTAAATTGTGGCTTCTGATGGTGCATATCTACAGGCAAAAATAATGGTAACTTTTCGATTTTCGGTTTTCAAACGCGGTTTTAAGTTGTTAAATCAAACCTATCATACATTTCATGAAAATGGAGTTGTAGAGAAACTCTTTGCGAATAAATTAGGCTTCTAAAAAAATTCTAGGACTACTGTGGGCCTTGTTCAACCTTTTTTCGTGAAACAGGTGTTTTTTATTTTTGAGATTTACTCGAAAAGTTACCATTATTTTTTCATGAAATTTTTACTGTAGGTAGGCACCATCAGAAGCCACAATTTAATCCTTGACACAAGGTTCTACGATAATTACACTCCCTATAATTATCAATTATCTCTCCTGGAATAAAAATTATTATGTCAAATTCACTTCAAACTGAGCAGCTTGAAAAGCTTGCAGTGGACGACCCCTGTAGCGTGTAGACGCGTATCTCATAGCCGCTTGTAGCCGCCGGTAGCCGCTCATGAAGCCGAAGCGCGTAGCCGCTCGAATACGCTTCCAGTGGACGACCAGCCTAAAGCTCTGTTTTGTGGCGCAGAGAGCTCGCCATTTGCCCGTCTCCCGTTAGCTCCTTCCGAAGAAGTACCCCAACAGGTCTGCTAGGTGTTCGTCTGCAGTGACTTTTCTCGGGGTTTGGCAGAGGTGGCAAATCGGGTACCACCACTTCCGGAGGTCTTTGTTAGCCGATTACGTTAGTAAATAAAATTTGAAATTTTGAAAACAAAAAATCTCGAACGATCACGCAATTGTTTTTTCGGTCCCCGTGTTAAGTACTACCCACGGTCCAATGCTGGTTAACTTCTGTAATCGAACGAGAACCGGTCTACTGAGTATACCAGTGGCACGGATTTATAGTCATTAAGATAATTGCCAGTTCTGCTCGTTCTATAAAACTCCAGCAATGCTTCCTTGGAAGCATAATTTGCAACGGCCACTGGGAAGTTGAAAATGTGCTGCACATTACTCTCCAAGTTCTTCACATTTTGCCGAAAATAATCCTGATTCTCTTACCCCTTCGCTAAAAAACCAATGTGAATACTGCAGTAAGAATACAAGGGTTGAAAGGCCCATTTTCACTAACTTCTAAATTTATTTCGTTTCTCGTCTTCACTTTCATCATTATCTTCCCAAAAAAAAAACATTTTTTTGTTCTTAATTTAAAAACCCAAACCGCTCATCACTAACTGACTTGTACAAAATTTACATATCTCAGTTTATCTATAAAATTTGACTGAGAATTGTACAAGTCTAATTAAACTAAAACTAGGGAAATCGAAATTTACCGCTTGTAAAATTCGTAGTTTTGTGCGACCATAATTTTTCTACACTTGTAAAAAATCGCATGTAGTAGGTACAAGTACTTGTAGTTTCGTGCAACAGGCCTCTGGTCTCCATTTTCCTGTAGGAATTTCCGCAGCACTATTTTTGCCCTTCCGCATCTCGTTCGACATGACCGATCCATATTATTATTAGATTTATAAAATTCTATGAAGAGGTAAGTGTCTATGTCAATGCTGGCTTGCTGTGGGGGCTGAACGTTATCACACAACCATTCACAATATGTACATATTGGGGAGCAATGTAGCCTTCTTTACAGTTACCAGAACTTTGCCAGAGTGGTTGGAATTGGTACGAGACCACTCCTTGTTTTTTGGTATGACCGTAAAATCACTGCTGCACCTGAAGGTAAAATCTCAGTGAATATTGCCGAGCAGCAGCTTCGAAGATGTTCGAATTATTTTTGTGCCTTTCAGGCAACATGTATCCTGCTTCACCAATCTTGCATGAGAGTCTTTGCAACTATCAATGAGTCATCATTATTCTGAAGGACTTCAAAAGTTTTAGTTTCGCCTGATTAAACAAAGCAGAAGTGATGTCACAACTGCTCATGTGGTGCAGGAACATTATATGGTCTTGAAAGGTTTGACCCAGCAGTAAAATGAAGATTCTAGACCGTTTAATTTTCCTGGTTTCAAAAAGAAGACTTGCTTTATATCAGGGCTACACAGGCTAATCATAATCACCATAAGGTCGATATATTCGACATGAGTCCGAGTTGTGTTCAAGTCACAAAATTATGATATCAGCCAGTTCTTGTTTTTGGGGTTTGCTAGGAAACTATCTTGCAAGACAATGAGCACCATCGATTCAGTAAATGATCTTGCAGCAGATTATTTTCTGTGTGCTCTTCTCAATCGTTCTATTCGCTTGGTGTTTTCACTAGCTTCGTAAGTGAAGCCATCAAAAACACAACTGCCGCATATTCCTTCATAAGTCTTTTCGTGGTTATATTTGATCCGATGTAACCAACTATTCGTTATATACTCAGGTCCATCGACTTGGATAAGTGGCTGTTGATCCTCTCATCTGCCACAGAACCTGTACTTGGTGACACTAGTCAGCGGCCTTGGGTCGCCAATTCAACTCCTGCTACCAATTAAACTGCTTATGTGCGGAGACAGCCGAAATACATAAATTTTCAACTAGCCCTTGTTCCCGAACGGTTCGTCGAAGAAAAAAGTTAAGTAGTGGAATTTGTAAGAAATAGCGAGGTTATTTAGGAAAAGTTAATAGTTTCCGAGTTAGGGCCAAAAAAACCGAAGATTGATCCCCTAAAACCCCCTTCGCTACACCCCTTGTTCTTAATAACTCTTCTTCTATTCGGTTTTGGCTTTCAAGCACCATCTACCAGATATCGAGGATAGTATCAATAATACAAGTCAAGAATTTGCCAAACGTTACAAGTATAAATCGTTTACGACTTTGATGTTTCGTGCATCTTTAATATTACTGGCCTACCAAAATACTCGAGGCACTTCTTCAACTGATAACGGATACGCAACACCGAAAGTGAGTCTTCTTCTACTCACACCTGAACAACTAAGTTCTCAGTTAACACTTATTCGAGAGAGCATAGCACGCCATGATTTTTGAGAGCATAGACGTGATTGGTATTATGCGGCAGTTAGAGGGGTCACTTATTTTTAGTATAGGCTGAGCATAGACCAGTTTTCAGGAGCCTGGATAGACTCCATATAAGTATGAAAGGGCGCGATGAGGTTATTAGTCTCGATGCAGGTTATTAGTCTCTGCAAAGAACTCGGCTCCATCGACATTAACACTGGTGTCATTCGAGTAATAAAGCCACTTTACATTGTGAACGTTGAAATCACTCACAACAATGATTTCTCACTCCGAAAGGAAGGAAAATAATTCGGAAATATGTATATACGTTCGGAGATTGCCTCAATTGCTAATGAGGGTTAAAGTCAGGTGATGCACTGTTATACAACTTTCTGAAAGGATACGTTGAAAAATCGATACAAAAGTTGTGGCTTCGCAGGAACAAGGTTGCAAACCTCAGCCGAAGCCGGCGATGTCATTTTCATAACCATCGGATTAACGGAAAGCGCCTTGTTGGAGTGTGTCACTCGTGGCGAGAAACGGGGTGGGTGTAAGGATGGAGCACTGACATATAGTAATGGACTGCTGATTGACGATGCTGAATGGCACCATTTTTCTCCAGAAATAGAAAACCTTTTTTATGCAAACAAAAAATTTTTCTTCGAATTTAGGAGAAAATAAGTGATAAGATGTTTGTTATAATTAACGGAAATAAATTTCCATCACTCATTTTTATTTATTAGCAGTTTTTTCATTAAATAAATGTATTTATTCCAAAACCGTGACGGTTATTTCCCCTGTTTAAAGAAGTTTTCAAAATAGCTCAAGAGTGAGACAGAAGAACGAAAACTATACCTGTCTATTTTTTTCTAATTATGTTTATATCGCTGACATGCGCTGACGATTACAGTTCATTAGGATTTAACGTGGGAGCGAGGCAGGAATAGTTTTTGGTGCCATTTTTTTGTATGGGATTTTTCTCATTTTGCAGTCCATTTCTATATGTCAGTGGGATGGAGTAAAAAGCTTATTGAGTGTCTTTTGCCCATCTAATCCACTGTTAGTGCTGATAACACTTTCGCTTTCAGTTCATCTGCACTTTTTGTTATTTATAGTGTTATTGCTTTTTCACTTTCACTTCACATTAAACACGATCCAATTTTTTTTATGGTTTTATTGTTTATTTTGCGCAAGATTCGACTAAGTGTTTTAGTTTTTGTTATGTTTCTATGTAAGCGGCTACCGACAGTATAAGCCTCCATACCGTGCTGGTGTGGCCCAGACTAGGATGCCCCTCGTCTGGTTAGATGGCTCAATAGCTAGTTTTAGTTACAATGTGTTAAATCCTAGTTATTGAGCAATTCTTTGCTATTATCTGTATAAAACAGAGTGCCAAAACGACTCGTATTGCTTGATTCTTGAAACTTTTTAATGTAGCTTTAATACGAAATAATTCTCTGTGTGCTTAAAATTGAAACATCGTTGAGGCTCATATCAAATATCATAACACCTTAACTATTCTCAAACTCAATTCCTAATCAGACCGAAAAGTAATGACCATAATTTTTCTTGTCCTGCAATGAATCATTGCATAAATCCTTTCCTGGATGTCATTTTAATGTTCATAGATTTCACAAACACATCTCCCCCACTTTTTTGTCTATTTGAAAAACCTCTTCCGATATCTTGCTTTTGACATTAAAAAAGTTTCCTTACTTTAGGAAAAAAATAAAGCGAAAAATTTTTTTAATTGCTTTTGACCTAGATAACGTCTTGACATTAAAGTTTTATGACTTAAGTAAACTAAAAGTGCCATTTTCCCGAAGATAGGTATACATCAAAGAAAAGCCTACTGGGGGCCGTAAAATGCTCACAAAAAACTGCTGCGGCAAGGCGGACTTATAATGACTTGGGGGATGTTATAAAAAATACACAGCATCATCCAAATCCAACAACAGCAGCAGCAACAAAAGCTGATACAATTTGGATTTTGTCAGTAAACATTGTTAAATCTTGAACTCGTAAAAAATATCTAAAGTCAGCATCTGGTCATATTGTGGATAACAAATCCTGCAAAATGAAGTCCAAGTTGAGACTTCGTTCTGCCACGTGGAAATTAATTTCCTTGAGAGTTGCATTGTGCCGCCATTCTTCCTCGCAGCGCCCACCGGCCCAGTCCTCTCTGCTTTTCTTGCAGCTCGGTTCCATTGAAATAAATAAACTTAATTAAGACCCGTTCTATAAAACTAATTATGAAATGTTTTTAGAGGCGACCCTGCACCGGACCACTTGGGGTTAAGTTCTACTATTCCATATTCATAGGTCCCATTGGTGACGACTGGTCCACAGCGCAACCCCAATTCCAATTGTATCTCACACCCCCATAAAGACGGCCATAAAAACGGGGAGAAAGTTACTTAAATGCAGAAAATATGAATTTATTGTGGGGCATTCATACTTTTCTGGCTCACAGTTTGTACAAATTTCTAGGGGTGCAACAACGACTACTACTTTGAACGAATCTCCAATGGAGGGGATGTTTCTTTTAGTGATGATAAATTAAGGGATTGCAGTTTTCGCCAGGTAAATATAGATCTGTTTTTTTCCTTGTCATTCGATTTTCAGGTGGCATTCTCTGTACATTAAGCTATTTAAAGCAGAGAAAAAACTTACCCCCTAGTCCCTTTCTGCAGGGAAGAAGAGAAATGAAAATTCGAACATGCGCTTTTAAAGTTTTCCTATTTTAAAAATGGAAATTTCTCGCCAGGTGCTGGAACTTTGAAGGCGTTCATATTATATTACGGCGTAGATTAGTTTAGGTATTTTGCCTTCTGTCAATGGGGCTTTGCTTTTAGAGTTTTGTTGAAGGACTGCTAAATTATTGTAAATTAGAACAAGTGTAATTCCTTCTTCGCCACTTTGTGCAATTTTCGAAAGGAACCATATGTTTTTGATAGGACAGAAGTAAAACTTTCTTACTAAAGAAGATACGCAGTCAAGGTTAAATAAAACACTGCTGCATTCGGAAGCGTCATTTGCAGGGCAGTAGACGCAACTCATTCGTTCGGTATTGCAGTCAGGAGTTCGGAATCATCATATTTGCACCGCTTACTTTTGTAAAACTAGTCACTTCTGCAAACTGCATCAGTCAATTTTGGAGCCGACGCAGTTGATTGACGGTCATTTGACGATACCGAAAACAGCGACTTTGAAACATCCTATGCCTTAGTCTTCATCAAAAGATTATATTCTCAAGTGAACAAAAATATTCTTTCTCCGTGCAAAAATATCCTTCCCATGTTATAACTTAGTTTATACATGAATATTGACAGGCAACAATTTTTATATAACATTTTTTTTTTAATTTTCAACTTTTTTGGACTTGCAGAACTTATTGAGTTTTTTTGGAAGAGGCTTGTGTCCATATTCCCTTTGTTTATTGCTGACGATTCTCTAATGGAATGCAATATCGTTTTTTTATATGGGAAACCCAAGCTTAGGAGAACCCTTTGTACTACCGACCGACTTGTCGTTTAGGTCAAGGTGCAATGTCTAGTAGTAAGCTTGGTTTGAAGAATAGAGGAGAATAAGAAAAGTTAGGGTGGGTGTTGAAGAAAATTTCGATGTACCTTACGTTTGAACAGGTGTGTACTAGTTCGGAAATACTGACTGCGGGAGATCTTTCCACAGTCGAATTGTCCTATTCATAAACGAACTTCTAGACCGTTTTGTGCGCTGAGCTGAACTGGGGCTGTAGGATATGGGGGTGAGCCGAGGGGGCTAGACTAGTGTTGCAGGAAAAATATTGCCGTGAAGGAAGGAAGTCCTGAATTTCACTGGAACAGTCCCTGTGGTAATGGCGATAAAGTATGGAGAGGGCTGCTACATTCCTACGGTGGCTTAAGATGTCTATGAAGGCACGAAAAGGGCCATCACCAATGAGTTAGAGGCACGATTTTGCACCTGGGGGGCTGCTTAAATTACGTCACAAAAATTTCACGATTTTGTATCCCCTCCCCCGTCCTTGTCACAGCTGGTCACATTTGTAAGACTCCACCCTCCCTAGGGTGACGTCACATATTTTGCAATTTTACATTCAGAAATTATTAGATTCCATTTTAATTATTTTTTAATAAAATCAACATTTCAAAAAATTAACACAACAAAAAACCGTTAATTATATTAATCAAAGATCCAAACTTAATCATCTTGGGTCCATGAACTTCGTTCTCGTTTGGGTTGTTAATTTCAGGAACATTCGTTGTGTTAACATCCACCGGGCACATTGTAGGTGCGACAAGTTTTACGACAAAGCATGCTTTAGTTCCGGATCAGGTAGACTGCACAGGCCCTTGTCAAAAATTTCATTAAAGTAGTCTGTGCAATTCGAGGTCAACTCCGCCCCCACCCCCACTTTTTTATGTTTCGTTCGTTTGTCTTAAGGACCCCGATACACGGGCAAATTGAATGTACATACATTGAAGTGCGGATGTACATCCAAAACTATCGATTGTCAGCCGGTCGGCCGATCAAAACTGGGTTTGATTTTTTTGGAGGCGTGGCAACCGGTGCATGTTTGAACATCCAATTTGACAAATTTTTATTTTTAAGGCTTTCCCTGAGCGTCTAGTCTATCACATAAAAAAAATAGATATATTTTTCCGTAAAACAAAAATGGACAATGCTGCACAATGTATTTTTAAAACTAAAGATTTGAATTTTGTACTGACTTTTTGCTATGTTTTGACGCAACCCCCTATATACGCGAATTTTACTTAACGCGAATTTTTACGGAACGTATCCCTCGCGTAAAGCCGGAGTATTGCCGTAATCAGTTATATTAGATTTTGAAATGTGATGTATCGAAATTTAGGACCCCTCCCACACAATGCCACTTCGTCGACCCCCTCCTTAACGTGTGACGTAATTTATGTATGGCCCCATATCGAGGCAAGCTAAGGTGGTTTTTGGGGCCCCTGCACAGATATACGAGTTGTATTCAAGGTGGGCCGAAGGTAGGATTTTTGATTGTAGCCAAGGTGGCTGGCTGGAGGAACTGGCATTTCTTGAGAAGTCCAATGCATTCGGGGGCTTGTTTGGCGATTTGGAATATGTCATCATTCCATCGCAGACACTCCGTTAAAATTACCGCTATGAAGTTGAGAGTTGAGTCAGCCGTTAGATTCTCTTTATCCACTGAGATAGGAGGAAGTTCGGTATCATTTTGGTTGGAGATCAAACAGTACTTCGTTTTGGTGGCGTTAAATTCAACACGATTCATGTCGCCCTAATGAAGAATCGATCCGATATCCCGGTTAATCTAAGTGGACATCAGCTCACGGTGGTAAAGACAAAGACTGGCACGTGGTTGTCTTATATTGTCGAAGGAGTAAGAGAAATGCAAAGTACCGTCATCGGCGAAGCAGTGAAGCGGGCTAGAGGGCATTTAGAACAGATCAATAATGTAGATTAAGAAAAATTCGGGTGATAGAATTGACCCCTGCGGAACCCCGGCCGAAATGACGTGGGGGTTGGATTCGACGCCATTTAATACTACCTTGACTGAACGGCTTGAAAGAAGGCCCTTAATCATGTTCCTTAGAACTAAGTTTATACCACTAGCTGGAGTTGTCAACAGAGCAGAGCATACTCTGTCAAAAGCCTTTGAGATATCTAGAGCTACAAGACCCAACAACACAAAGCCGTATTGCCTGTCGTGTATAATTTGGTTGGACTCTAGATATTTCATCAGCTTTTTATTGATTGTCTCAATGATTTTGGAGAGAACAGAAGTAATTGCTATTGGGCAGTAGTTTAAGGGGTCGCTGGCTTCACCTTTTTTTGGGATTGGCTGAACATGAGAACTTGAGGATACACTCCGGAGAAGTAAGACAGGGCAAAAGTTTGCGCAGAGGTTTAGGGAAAAGTGAGGCACATTTTTTAAGTACAATTCTTCTTGATGGCAATTACCAAGAACCAGAAGTTTTTACTGACTGTAGTGGATTTAAGAATCTTATTTCTCAATCTATCATCAAATGATGATTTGACTTTCCTGATGATGGAATAACCGAAGTTTCTCAAATGGATGTACTCACTACGAAGTCAACGGTGTCAAAGCACTATCTCAGCAGATGCATATAAATCTATACAATTGCTGCATAAAAAAAGTGCTGAGCTCTGCGGACATGCGATGTTAAAATACCATGAAGCTTCTTACAGAGCGTAAGCGCTTTACTGCCTCAAAATAGTGCTTTAAAAGGCCTTTCGAAGCATTTTTTTTCCTACTGGGTACCATCTGGATGACTTTTAAGTTTCGCTATGGAATTTCCCACTTTCTCTATTGTACGGTCTAGCGTATAGTTTTCTGGGTCATCTGGGCTTCGGTTTTTTGATTCGTTTCTCCCACACCTCCAGTGTATCATCGATATTACCATCATCTCTTCTTACCATGGTGCAGGTTGGTTTAAATGCTATCGTTATCATACATAGGTACTCCTTTGTAGAAACTCCTGGCATCTTTCTTACTGTTGCTTTGTTTAATTGTATTAATTCTATTTCTGAAGTGGTCTCATTTTTTTCCTTAAGTAACATTTTCTTGCCTCTTAGGTTTGATGTATTGTTTATAATTTTTTGTTGTTACCTATCTTGTCTGTTTTTTTTTTCAATTATTTGAGTACCAAATCAAGGAGATTCTCCTTCTTTCGTTCGTTCACTTCCAGACTCCTAGTTATTCTCCTAACTTTCCTGGTCGTATTCTTTCATACTCTTGTTTTGTTTGTTTTTTTTTTTTTTTAATTTTTTAATTTTTCTATGCATCCTCTATCCTTCTATACAAATATTTCCTACTGTTTCAGTCTTTATATTTAACTTCAAAGTCTCAGTCTAACGTTTATATCAATGGAACCATAATACCATAATCCACGACAACTACTCAAGCACTTCCCAGACCCATTACTTACCCTATTCTCTTCTATCCTTCAAATCAAGCGAGCTTACTGCTAAAAATTGCACCATGTCCTGAACGACAACAAGAGGCAATTCCTAAACTTAATTTTTACACACAAAAAAATCATCTAATATTCGAACTCGCAATAGTATTTGTCGCGCTAGTCCTTTATGGGGGAACCGATGACGAAAACCTTGTGACAACGCTTGAATCTTCCATTGCTGTGTTCTTTTTATATCCGTTCGACTAACTTTTACGTAAGTCTACTTCGTAAAAGACGTGAGATTAAGCGTGAAATCAACTTCTAAAAATTGTATTTTAATTAAGAACTTTCACTAGTACCACCAGGACCAACAACAGGCAATTAAGAATAGACACTGAAAGTAAATTTAGAAAATGTATTTCCCATTGATTTATTGTCTCTAAGAACCCCTTTATTTAAATAACTACATACTTATATCAAGATCAGCTTAACTTTTTCGTTCATTATTAATCGTTTACAGCTCGTTATACTTTAGACTAAGTGGGCAAAGGACTAATCTGCAACTATGGTTCTCCTCTTTCAGTAGTTATAACAACACTCATACTTGTATAATAACCTACACCCCATAATAACTTCATTTGCGATTGCAACCAAAACTTCCAAGGATTAGTTTTTAAAAAAAATTATGTCGCAATTAAACTAAATGAAACAAAAATAATAAAGAAACAAAACGAAGTTTTTAATCCTTCCAAACCTAATGTTAATCTCCTCCCTCCATTTGCTGCCTCTCTCCCTGGGGCAGAATTAATATTTTACATTTCCATAATGACCTCAGTTTTAATAAGCCGTCAGATTGCGGTACTATTGTCATATTTCAGAGCTGATCCTATTAAAACCGCTAATTTTGCGGCACACGTTTCTCCATATGAGAGATCCCTTCCCAAAATGTATGTCCGGTATAATCTTCTTAGCAGCTGCCTGCTCTCCGCTATATATGTACATATATTCATCTACGTCCATGCAAACACTCACACACGCACGCACATTTTCATAAGTAAGTATCATCATAAATTACACTGCTCTTCCTCGGATATAGCCTTAATGCCGGCCACACCAAAGCTTCAGTGTGTATTTTCTGGTAAAAGTAAAAAAAAAATTGCATTAAACTTGAATAAAATTACACAGGATTTCCTCCCCGAGAGGAAAAAAAATAACCATCCTGAAAATTCTATATCCTGAAAGTTAAACCGGCTTTTCACCACTATTCCATCCTTTTTATATCCTGTCATTACCGAAAAATCTTTTCAAAGCAGCGCACATTTTGTATTCTGCCTAAGGCAAATTCGTATCCTAAATCCCCGTTATAGTAAGTAAACAGTAGATTTTGAAAGAGGATTATGCACCGCAATTAGCACAGCACTAAGCACCGTTATGAGTATTTAATATGGAATCTCACCTATGGCCACCCGCCCCCTCCCACAGGGGCGGCCATTTCATTTAACTAAAAGGGGGTTTGGGGGTGCAAAGTTTCAAATTTCCCTAAAAACTAATGACCAAAATGGCTCCAACTACGCACTTCCATCGTGGTGCGAGTATTTAGTCCAGCGATACGAATCCTTTCGTACCTGTTCTGGTGAGGTAAGTGTCATCCTTTCTTTCGCTCGTTCATCACAATCCCTTGAATGCTCAAAAACGGGCTTGGAATATGGAAACAAAAGGACTCGACCAGGATGGCCAGGACAGGATAAACCGAGCCAAAGGCCATAAAAACTCAGGTCACAGCCAGTCAGGCTGCAATTGTGTGAGTAACTAACACCCTCCGGGACTGTGCAGGATGTGTTCGGGGTAAGAAGGACTCAAGGATTTGTTTTTCTTGATTAACTTGCGAAGAGCGAATCCTTTTGGGCCGTGTGTGCGTGAAGGTAAGTGTAAACCTATACGTATACATGTACATGCACTTCAAAGCGCATTTCTGGCTGCAATTTCTTTGGATGTATGCTGAGTCCTTCCGAAAGGATCATGTGCAAAGGCTTGCTTCAGTATGGGTTCGATTTCTCTTTGCTCTCTTGAATTTGTCTCTTCGCATTGACTAAGATATGAGCTAATTTTTTAGATATTGCAGAATTCATTTCACTTCCAGTTACTTCCAATGTTTCTCGAGGATATCTTATACAGAAAAACAAAGGTTCATCCTGCATGGACGTGGTTGTATGTGATACATCTTCCGATTTCAATATCAAGGCCAACATACAGGGCAAGTTGCTGGAAACATATTTTGACAAAGCTATAAATATTTAAAGTGGGCAAAATAAGTCTTTGTTCACTGGTATCTGAGAGCAGGGTCGGGTTACTTCGCATTTTGTCACAGAGAAGCTGTTAGACATTCTTTCTTATCTTGACATGAAACTTTTATGTATTTTTTTTTTGGGTAGACTGATGCATGTGGCACTTGTATAGCATCTAGCAGACTCATTACGGAGCAATCACATTTTCCTAGATAAAATCTTTCGACAATGCATTTTGTATTTCGTAGACAGTTTCACTTGTTTGTACTTGCCTTAACCTCACTCTACAAAAACATCTTAATTAGAAATACTAAAGTGAAAATATCAATTTTTGATATAGATCAGAAATTGGTAAACTAAAGAATAATATAACAGTTTAGAAAACACCTTTATTGAAGTAAATAAGAGTTTTAAAATGCAACTATATGTATAGTTCTTTAATCAAACTTATAGGCTTTTTTGAGGTAATGACATCTCCTCTCCTTGTTTCAGCAAATCAATTCCAAAGCAAATGAAAACCAGCATCTCATAACGCCAAGGTCTTAGCGATGGACTGTGTGATAAGGCAGGCTTATAAGGAAACAGTCTGTGCAGAGAAATGTGTCAAAATAAAAGAGGCGGCAAAGAACATAGTCCTGAACATCAACGAAGGAAAACCATAGTTGGTGCAACAGGCCAGAGTTTTAAGATTTAGAATGGAAGAAATATAACTATTGACGAACACAAACCAGAAGTAGTCGATAACACAGTCCACCTTTGGTCTACAATTCCAAAAAAAGAAAATAAAAGAAAAGAAAAAGATAGCAAAGGTCGCTTTAGGTCCGGTGTCCACCTAGAGAACGGCACTTTAGTAGAGAAAGGGTGACAAAAAAATTGATGAAAAGTGATGTAACCGGAACTTTAAAAAATTAATTTCATACATGCACGTGTCCCGAAACCCAAAAGGCTTGGAAAAATCAAATGCGAGCACAGCGAGAAAAGTGCATGCATTTTTGGTGCATTTCGATTGAATCGTATCACTATTTTTCAAATAAAGATATATCCTAACCTCAAATCAAAATTTTTTATTTTCTTTATTTATTAACTAAAAATGCATTAAATAAAGAACAAATCAGCGGATTTTCATCAAAAATGGGGGAAACATAATGAAACATGCTATTAAATTAAAAAAAAAAATCGTATTTACGGCCATATCAAAACGCTTGTAGTTTAATGAGATGGTCCTAAGGTAAGCTTTTTTTCTCTCCAAAAAATGTTAGTTTTTTTATATACTTTCTTGTAAACATTCTGAAGGTTGCTTAACATTTAAGAGTTAAAACGCCCTTAACCAACAACACCGTGCAATAACTACTCGGAGGTAGTCAGAAGTTTTAGGGTGATCAGATGGGAAGACCGGGCCTCAAAGGACTTCCTAGGCGGATGCGTAACCGATATCTGGGACGTAAAAGAAGGCAAGAGTCTTAAGATAATCCCAGCTGCGGATATCCCAAAGATACCTAGAGCCACGTCTGGTTGTCCAATGTAAAGCTGGACCCCGGAAAGCTTATTCAGTGCCTTCAAGCTCAAAATCTTGGAGTTCATAATAGCATTTCATTCCTTTTCCTTGTCAATGGGGAGCCGCTTCCGATACATATTATAAAACAATGACAGCCGGTTAAAGTTTGGCCTGAAAATTGCTAAACTGAAAATTTTCAAAAGTCTTTTCCAAAGACGTATTCTCCCAATCTGTGTAAAACGACGCTTTGGGTAAGTACCGAGGACAACGAGCGGGGAGAGTCACTATTCAACTATATAGGCCCAATTACAATGACCGGATCAGAGCGGAACAGAATCGGATTGAACTGTCAAAGTGGTTTTCCAAGCATGCGTTTTCCATTTAACCGATTACAATGACCGGATTCAAACGCATTTGATCGCATCTGTGCCGGATTCGTTTGAGTTTGTTTAGAAATCGCCGGATTGAGCTGTCAAAATTTTGGTAAACAAACGCTGGGAAAGTTTAAGGTGTTATTTGGCTTGGTTTTCTATGTTGTTAAAAATGTTTTCGGATGAGAAATTAATCACAGAAGTGAAAGATTATGAAATATTGTAAGCCAAAGAGTGGATATAAAGTGACGTTTAAACGCGAACTGATCCGTTCATTGAATTCAGTGCAGTTTCCTATCCGTTCTGATGCGTTCTTTTGACATTTCAATCCGCGTAGATCCGGTCATTGTAATTGGGCCTTATCATTAATTCTAGCGGTGCGTAATCGGGACAACACGGAGAATTTCTAAGGTTGGAAGGAAGAATAACACATCACGCTGCCTACGAGCCCGTAAAAATTCAAAGTAGAAAACTGGAGGGTATCAGAGTGTCTTTTTCGGGTCACTGGTGGATTCGCTTCAAGGGAAGCATGGAAGCTCCATAAATAGCGGATGATTTGAATGCATGGGCTGTGGCAACCAGCATACAATTGCCAGGGGGCGCATTCTAGTGGAAGCGTTTGCACGACTCATTAGGGGGTTGTCAAATCCCGGCGGTCAAAATACCTTCCGAAAAGGTGAAAGGGGGTCTATAGCAGACAACACTTTCATCAATGAGGCTGCATTCGGTTTAGTCAAATGACCGTCAATCAACTGCATCGGTTGCACAATTGACTGAGACATTTGACAGAAGTGACTAGTTTTACAAAAGCAAGCGCTGCAATTTGACGATTCCGAACACCTGACTGCAATACCGAAGGAATGAGTTGCGTCTACTGCGCTGCAAATGACGTTACCGAATGCAGCCTGAAGCAGCCTGAGATACCTCCAATGGTGGGTAATCAAGAGGTGTACGCACAGCGATCACCACGCCTTAATTTTCCGTATAGAAGAGGAACCGGAAGAGGGCAGCACAACCACGTCATAAGCACCGAAAAGAATGTAAATCCAAGGCCGATCTACTTGCAGCTCTGTTCGCTGAAAATTCTTTCCGATACTTACATACAACCCCCACCATCGAATGTTCCGCTCACTCAGTGGATAGTTTCCTTCAGGATACGTGAAGGGTATAAGTGTCTCAAAGAGCTTGACTCCAACAAATCTACTGGCCTCCAATGTTCCTAATCTCTGGCTTAGCCTCTGAACATACTTCTAACCTCTCGGAAACTGGCTGATGTTCAGCCTACACCGAAAAAGGTGACTCTAGTGACCCCGCTAACTACCGCCCAATAGAAATGACTTCTATTCTCTTCAAAATTATGGAGACAATAATAAACAGAAAGCTTATGGAATATCTTGAATGCAACCAAATATAGAACGACAAGCAGGATGGCTTTAGATCGAAAAGATCTACTGGCGATTCATTCTGGCCGTTCAATTAAGGTATTATTGAATTAAACTCCCACGCCATCTCCGCAGGTGTTCCCCAGAGTTCAATTCTATCACCAGCTCTTCATAGTTTTTATAAATGACCTGCTCTCAATCCCCTCCTATTCGCTCTACAGATTTACTGATGACGGTCGAATACAACTCGTATGTCTGGGCTGGGTCCCCAAGAATCAGGCTGCATTCGGTATCGTCAAATGACGGTCAATCAACTGCGTCGGCTGCAAAATTGACTGATGCAGTTTGCATAAGTGACTAGTTTTACAAAAGCTAGCGCTGCAAATTGACGATTCCGAACACCTGACTGCAATACCGAACGAATGAGTTGCGTCTACTGCGCTGCAAATGACGTTACCGAACGCAGCCTCACCTTAGCTTGGCTGGACAAGGTAGAAAGTCGCGCTCTCAAACTTATTGGTAATAGGGCCGTTTTCTCTGCAATTGTCTCATCAAGCCACAGTAGGAATGTAGCCTCAGTAGGAATCAGTAAGGTAAGGTAAAGATGATTAGTAGCATAAAGGCTGCGTTCGGAAACGTCATTTGCAGAGCAGTAGACGATAGTCATTCTTTCGGTATTGCAATTGATGATAATCAAGAGTTCGGAAATGCAAATTGACTATGTATTGCCAAACGTACGGCAATCCACATTTGAACTGCCACCTTGCAATCGTTTTAATGTCAGGTGGTCGAAATCATCAAATGCAAACTGCATCAGTAATTTTTGCAGCCAACGCAGCTAATTGACGATCATTTGACTATACATCGCTGCCACACCTTGCTGGGGACTCCATGCTCAAAAATTAATCGCTCCTTCTCCCTTCTGGTGCTCCAAGTCCTAAATGGTCCTGATCCGCGTTAGGTGGAAGAGCTGACGCGGTTTCGGCTAGTTTTTTTTCTTTCGTTCCACCTGCAGCACCACCTTACTACCAAAGCAACTATTACGAAAATGTACATACCTGTTTTCTTGTTTTTTCCTTACAGCTGTAGGGTGATTTTGTTCAACCCCATGAACTGATATTCACCTCGTTGATGAGGTTTGAAATGGGGTTTCTCCACACAATCGAATCATTAGTCCTCAGACTGACAATTCTTTCTACAGTTAAAGCAGAGTCCTCTTTATAAAACGACTAATATGGGGTCTTCCGTTTCTAACTCCCACTTCGGAGAGGAGGGGCGTTCCTTACTTCTTTTTATTTTTCGTTAGTTCTACACGATTTTAGCACAACCTATACTTTCAGGGTTATTCCTTTATTTTTTGCCCTTCTTGCTTCTCTCACCAAAAATCAAACACGAACTGCCTATCCATATTTTTTGTCAAAAAATTGTTGTTTCCCTGCCTACCTTTTCTTTTCCAAATTTATGTAAACATCACATCCTTTTGAGTGGCTTAAAGGTGTGAAAATAAGCCGGGCGTTATAAATTAACAAATCAATTCAACTATTAAGATATGCTGGCGATGTGGACATGGTACGATGTTTTTTCGAGGACGCGAAGGCTCCATATGGTCCATAGGAAGAAGGAAGGGTATGCGGCCCAGATATACTTCAAATGTATGAAGAGTTCCTATTACAAACTACATATGTAACTGTGACTAGGATATATGGAAATAAATTGTGTAGGCGGCAATATCACTCACCACTTTAAAACCACAGAAGAATATTTCATTTTACCCTTTCTGAAAAAATAACGGTTTCTAATAATTTCCTTGAGTGAATCTCAAAAATTCGACATTTTTCACCTTCAATTTTCATTGCAACATTGCAACTGAACTGAAATGTTCCAGCAACTTTTTTACAAACACTCATGCTGCTCACACAAAAATTCATTTCTTCCACTAGCAACATGAAATTTATTTTCACTTCCAACGCCGGCGACGGCTCCTGGAACAGCTAGAGTATCCTTGTGTTAGTTAACAAACACTCGTGAGCGCGCCAGCTTTCTGCACAAACAAGGGTTAAAGGACCAAAATTAACAGGAATGAACTGAGCCGGCATCGCTGCTGCTGTGTGGGTTCCAGGCTTCGTCCTTTATCAAGACCCTCTCAACTACAGGCCTCGTAGATGTATTTTTCGTGGTGGTGGTAATGGTCCCAAAAGTCACCACACACCGGAGTAACATGGCGCGGAAGCCGTACGCGCAGAATTTTTGTGTTTATTTTAGCAGTAAAAAGTGATAAAACATTGTATTTTAACACTTTTACTGCACTTGGATTTATCAGTGAATAGTTTTTTAGTGATTTCATTAAAAAAAATAAAAAAAATTTGGTGATTAAGTGTGTTTAAGTGTTCAAATTGTTAAGGCGATCAACTTTTTTTTCACATTCACGGTGGTTTTTTCATGTTTATTTACGAAAAAAATGTTGAATATTTAATGTTTTGTGTAGTTATGGAATTAAAAGTGATTTTAAAGTGATTAATACATATATTATGATATTATTATTAAAAATATAGGTGCCGAAAAACACTTCTCTTATTCACTTTTCCATTCGCACTTTTCTGTACTTATATGTTTAGTAATAATTGCAAAATAAATTAATTAATGACTTTAAAATCACTTTTAATTAAATATTCAGCATATTTTCCCTTAATATACACGAAAAAAACACCGCGAATGTAAAATAAATTTATCACCTTAACAATTAAGACACCAAAAATACACTAAATCACTATTTTTTTATATATTTTTTTTATTAAATCACTAAAGAAATAATCACTGATAATCCTTGTATGGTTTAAAGCGATAAATTTCAATAATTTACCACTTTTTACCACAAAACTATAACGAAAATACTCGCGAACGTACTCTGCGCCATTAAATTCTCATCAACTGTCAAATTTTGGGACCATTCTCAGCAATTGTTGTATTAGTGCCCGAAACAACTGCATGGCCTGTAGTTGAGAGGGTCTTGCCTTTATGCTTCCATCATTTTCTGCGGTAATACGATTTTGGTTGATTGCACGCGTGTGTGTGTATGTTGTCTTTGTGGGTATAGTGCGGTTCACGTCTATGTTTTCTTCTTCTTTCCTCGTCCATGCAGCCCAAAATGAGCCAGCGGCTGTGTGGCTGCGGCAGCCGACGTCTCCGTTGTCTGGCAGCTTTTGCTGCAAGTCACCCACCGAGCAACTTCAGTGTGTGACTAGAAACCGTTCGGAGTGGACGGTGTTTTGCGATCGCTGCGCCAACAATTCACCGGTGATGGAGTGAAAAAATCCGCGAAGTGTCAGTGTGTTACTTTTTTCCCTTTAAAGGACGAAACGGCAGCCAAAAACTAATTTATTGCGGCTAGATATGTGGTGGGTGGTTTCTCACCTGTATAGTACGGCGAATAGTTTTTGAGTGGAATTGAAACTATCGAAGCGAAGTTAACAGTTTCTGGCCCAAATATTGAGTGATTCTCGCGGTATTTTTGACAGATAAGAAAATTTTCCAATGAGTGTTGAGCACTTTTAGTGAAACTTGGTTTTTTTCATTCTTAAATTTCTTTAAAGAAAACGATTTTTAATAAAGAAAAGAAAATCTGACGTTTTTTGCGATTTACTGCATTCGAATTGAAAAGTAAGAAATATACAAAAACAATTGGGAAGAAAAGTGATCCTTCTGAGAAATCGTTACGTACTTTAACGATAACAAATCTCATAAATAATCTCAAATAAAACAAGAAAAAAATGGAAATATTTTTCCGCATTAATTAAAAAAGTGAAAGAATAAAAAAAAATTGAAAAATGGTTTTAAAAATCTAAAATTTAAAAGATAAATAATTTTTTTAAGTTCGTTTCCATTCATTTTATTTTGTGTTCATTTTGTTCATTTGATATCAGTTTTGTGTTTTTATGTTTATTTATGAAAAAAGGCTGTGAATTTTGTTTGTTTTGATTTTTAAGTGATATCCTTTACTCCTTTCCGTCTTCTTCGTCTCAAAATATTTAAAACGCAAAAAAAATTAAATATTTCATTTCTTTTCATCTATTGTTGTTAAGTGATTTTATTTTGTGTTCAGTTATGATTATTTAAAAAAAAATTAAATAATATAAAAATTAGAAGGGAAAAATTATTTAAAGAAGTGAAATTTTGTGCGAGATTAATAAAACAAAAAGAAAAAGGAAGTTTTATCGATGGTTTTCAACTGGACATGGATTAGTTGTCAGCAAGGATAATTCACGTGAGTTTAGAGAAAATATTTATGTTTTGGGTTGTGATAAGAAATTGTGGGAGTTTAAGAGAAAAGGGTTGTTTGACATTGCTTACGTTCAATATTATTTTTTATTTATCTTTGCTATCAATTTTCCGTTTAGTCTTGAGTTGTAAACCCGCTCTATGAGTTAACCCATTGTGTACTTCGTCATTCATATACGTCTGACAGTGGACTTTTGCAGTCCGTCATATCAGTCAAATATCAAATGACAATGCATATTTCACTTATGGGGAGGTTGCATTTAAATATAATCACACACAGGGGCTTATATGAAAGTCGAGTCGTGTTTCGCGACAAGTCGTTTAAGTTGAAGAAAGTGACGGTTCAGTCGAATTACGACTTTCAGCACACGTCTAGAATGGAAATGTTGAGTTTCGGCCTCTGTACTGAAAGTCATGATTCACCTGAAAAGTCACTTTCTTCAATTCAAACGACTTGTCGTGTCGTGATGGCTCGAAATTCTGCAAAGGGGCCTCATGGTCGTCATGTACCAGCAGTATCCGGTGTATAATATTTATTGAACAAGGCTGAAAAGCGTCAAAACAAAGTTTTGTAATTTTGTATTTAACAAATGCTTTTTTTTGTTATTTAATTAAAATCTTCACAAATACAGTTATGTGTATCTGAGGATATGTACAAGCTGATTCACGTCCTTCTTCTGTCTATATTCTTGCATAACAGTTTGCATATTTTGTACGTGTGCATTTTCATATTCATTAGGTCTAATTAGAAGATATTTATTCACCGTGAACCGAGCATTCCTATTCAGATTTAACAGGCTTGACTCCAGCTGTTCTATTAGGCAACGAATTTCGGCTTCTTCATTATGGAATGCCACCCATTTTCCAATATTAGATCGATACCAGACTTTCTAGATAATTTTAAACCGTTGAAAAGATATAATAACTTAACAAAAGTGTCTTATTATACCTCGTACGAGAAACAATATTGTAATTGTAATTATAGTCATTCTATCCGACGTGCTTAAAGTAACAGAAATATAAATCGTTTGCTATATCTGGAATTGAGTTGCGGATAACCAATTTTGTGGTGTTATTTTTTATAATATTTCTGTTCCCGGGTCTGTCTCCCTCCAAAGACATAGTTACTTTCCCCTAAAGAAATTTGAGATATCCCCACCTCGGGAGATGAATGAGGCTTTGGACCTTAATATTCACTGTTTCTTGAAGCAAGAATGTACCTATGGACCAGAATGCCTTATATCTAGGAACAATGATGTATTTACTGGTATACACACGGTGAGAAATTATAAAAATAACTCCTGATCATGTTACTCATGTTGTTAAGTTTGAACAACCGTGTTGTGACCGTGACCGTCCTTTGGTATGGCCGTTGACACCATCGATAACAATTTTATTGTCTCTGTTGCATACTATGGAATTTGGCAATTGACATCTTAAATGGAAGGAAAAACTTATTATTTTCTCCATTAAAACCTTTGATGAAAAAATTCAGCGAAAAGCTGGAACATTTTTAATTCTACTGTTCTTGGTAGCACCGAGATACACATGTATATACACTAGACAGATTTGTCATATACTTTAACCATCGACATTGCTGTTTTTCGAATCTATCAGGAAGATTATTCCACTACTATCATTCAAAAAAATGTCAGCGAACTCCCTATTGTTGAGTTATGAGGTAAATGTACCATATTCCGGGCTATTAAGGGGTTTGAAAATTCTATATTAGTTTGCAACTGTTGGAATGCAGGTAGCCACGTGAAAAGTATTTGATCAAAATATTATATAACGGTTCTATCGAGAAATTTATACATTTTAGTCATATAAAATGACCCATTTTGTTTCATATTGATAAACTTTTAAACCACTGTTTGTCTGTAATTCCGTCGCACAATATTCAATTCTGTAACCGATACCGTGCTAATAGGTCCTTAATTCGGGCATATTTTTAAAAATGACAGTTCTGCATATGAATTATAAGTGCTTATTAATGTAATTTATTTAGAGAATCCCTGAATAATACTGCGATGCCTTTTCAAAAATCGCTCATCTATTGCCTGCTGGGCAGATCCTCTAAAGTTTTGATAAAGAATGAATAAAGCATGTTCTTTAGGGATTGAAAACTTAATTTCTGCAAAATGCTGCACCCATCAATGAATTAAGTCCTCTTCATTTTTATTTAACTATGAGGCCCTGTATATTGTCTAAGTTCCACTATGAATAGACTACAAGAGCTATTGTAAACTGGTCTTCAGTGTCACAAGTGTCTCAATGACACCGACCCTGACAATAAAAAGCTTATAGCATATACTGAATTTCACTAGGTGACATGTAATACGGATTCAGAACAATATTTACCGGCGAAATCCAATGGCTGATCCATTTCATAAAATTTTAGGTATAATTTTAACTGAGGATCTGCGATAGATTGATCACATTTTCCAAATCAAAACAAGTACCTCAAAGCTTGGGATTTATTAAGAGTTCCAGTTGCCCTGGCTACAATCTACAAGTTCGACATTTGATTCCGTCTTGAATACGAATACGTCTTTTATTTGTGCAGGTACCTCAAAATCTAATTTAGCACGGCTGGATAAGGTGCAAAATCGCTCCAACTAACTTATCGGTGATGACATGTTTCCGCCTCCATGGACACATCAAGCCACCGTAGAAATATAGCAGCCTTTTCGACCGTTTCTCTCTATTACCATAGCTATTGTTCCACTGAAGTTAATAACTTATTGCAACATTATTTCTGCAACACAAGACTATCCCGCTCGGCTTACTTTCACACACTGCAGACTTCCTATTCGCGTACACTAGGGTCTATAAGTACGTTTGTAAATAATTCGATGGAATAAAAATAAGCCAAGCCTTGAACGACATGACAGGGTAGTATTGGTGATCCTTCTACAGATCAGTTATTCCTAAGATTGAATTTTTAACAAATGAATTATGAATTTGCAATATACTTGGAGCATAGTTAGCAGAGGATGCTTGAAAATGTTATAATTGTCAAAAACTTGTTAAAATATCTTATCATGGAGTTAGCTTTCACCTCACCACATACCTGTTTCTCAATTCCGTTCTAAGATCAGAATAAGGTACATTCATAATAAATTCATTAACGTAATTTCGTCCATCAAACTATTGCGTTTTTTATTTATAAAAACACCTAATAACAGCTTTAAATTATTATGAGTTTTTAAATATGTATAATCGTATGTACTTAATAGGAAAAATGAAAATACTGCAAATCTATATTTCCTAATGCTTGTTATGATCTTAGGAAGACGGTCCTAACTTTTGGTTACTTTACATAACGAAATTGGTTCGCATGACGTTTTCGCGATGACCGACTGATTGAAAAGGACTTTATGCCCCCGGAATGTCACAGATTATTTCTGGTTATTTAATTTCCCAAAATAGGTAATCAACACGGTCTTCTTATTTTATAGCTTACAAAAGAATAGAGCGTAATTATGTACCAGGCCGGAATATAGTACCTACATTTACCTTATATAAGTCCGACTATCGGTTTAGACGGAAAAGTGTGATTAGATAGTCAAAGGAAAGGGAGTGGCCACTGTTTTTATCATTGTAATGATCATAGTTTGGAAAGGGCATGATTCATTAATTTCTCAGGCATGTTTTAGACGCGAACGCGAATGAAATGCTGTTACTGGGAGATGCTGTTCTTTCAGTTGGAGGAAATACTGCGGATCATTGGGTTTTGCCATTTCCGCAAATAATCGGATCTGAAGATAATTTAAACAAAGAATTGTTGTATAGAAGCTGATGAATTCAGTCCTGGGATTTATAAAAAGATGGTCCAAAGAGTTCAACAACCCCCTCGTCACTAAACACCTGTACGTATCTTTGGTTAGGCCTTTGCTTGACTACGCTTCCCAGGTATGGTCTCCTTACTACTCCTCCCATGTTAGTAGAATCGAATCGGTTCAAAGGAAGTTCGTCCGGTTTGCACTCAGCCACCTCCCATGGGATGACCCACTCGCTCTTCCGCCTTATGAGAACAGACTTAAATTGCTCAACTTAAGCTCCCTTCATAAGCGCCGCGAGGTCGCTGACGTTATATTCGTTCATCGACTGATGAATGACAAGGTGGACTCTGGTTTCTTAAGAAACCGCGCGTCATTTAGAGTGAATAACTACAACCTGAGAGGTGAACCTCTTTTGCACATTAATTCCTCTAACACCAATTATGGCATGTTCGAACCCGTTAATCGCATGCTTATAAATACTAACAACAATACTGCCCCCATAAGTAAAAGTGCCGTATCTACAAAAAATTGAAAATTGGGTTTTTGATTTATTTGGAATAAGTATTTTATATCCTATCATTTACTAAAAAAAAATATTCGTTATGTACCGTTATCACGCAAATATTATAACAAAAAACGCCGTATCTACACTAATTTGTTCCTGCAGAAAGAGCAAAAAAGCGGTATCTGCAAAAATCAAAACAAAAGTGCGGCATCTACATGCAGTTGCCGCGTTTTCGCTAGGTTAATGTAGATGCCGCTTTCTTGCATTTTGTTACATTGACTCTTTTCATAGAAAGCTTTATTGTGAAATTCGTTTCATTTGCTGTAAGCAAATGGCAGATACGGCATTTTTCCTTATGAGCGCAAAGCTTTGTTTGACTTAGTAGTCATAAGCAAAAGTGCAGTATCTATATTTTTCCTCCATAATTCCGTAATTTTATAAATAAAATGCAAAACGTATTTTTTTCTATATTCAAGATGATTAAATCTATAATTTAAAATAAAAACATCATATTTGTCGTATTTTGTAACACCGAAATACTAATTATATATGTTTTGCCATTTATCTCAAAATTGCTTAATCTGTAGAGACGGCACTTTTGCTTATGAGGGCAGAATAGGGAATAGGAGTGTGTTTAGCTTGCTAACCAGTGAAGTTGTCCTTAAAAGGACCCTTCTCAATGTGGCGTGACTCTCTACGTGCTCCACTTCCTTTTTAGTTTTGCATGCTCCTCTGTTTAATGTTTTTGATCTTTTATGTTTTTAATATTTTATGTTTGCATGTCTCAGCTGAGCCACGGCAGTGGTAAATATTTCTCAGCCCTGCTGGGAAGTGTGCCTTCTGTCTTAGAAGGGAAACTCTATATATGTATATATATATATATATATATATATATATATATATATATATATATATATATATATATATATATATATATATATATATATATATATATATATATATATATATATGTATGTGTATGTATATATAGATTTTCATGCTTAGTTGTAAAGTGCGCCTTCTGTGCTAGAAGGGTTAACTCTAGTGATTGCATGACTCCCTCTCATATTTAGTTAGTACTTAGCGCTCAAGAACTTGTAGAGACGAGACGGTTAAATAATAATAAAATGTAATAGTCGAAGCCGGTCTTTTTATTTAACGATCCCACACATCAGAATAATATCGAACACATGATACGTCTAAATCTACGCGTACAAGACATAATTACTTAGCTGTCTGTTGAACACATAGTGCAAAATTTTTCCGACAACTCAACGTTGAATTTTGGAAAAGAGTTTTAACATATTTTTACTAGTAACTATAATTTTGTCTATGTTCCCAAAATCATGTTTTACAGATTTGTTCTTTATACTATATTATTTTTTTAATAAAAGGTTTTGCAGCGCACGCGGGCTTTTGCTAGTAAATAGTAAAATATATAGAAGTTACTGACATCAAGGATCCTATCTTCATTAAGATGAAAATCCAGTAAGTGTGAGGCACTCGTTTTTTGCTAATTCATTTTTAGGTTCGTCAGGTGGGGTTATATGACCACTAACTGAGAATAGTGCGAAAACTTAATACCACAACGGTGAACTTTGTTTGGTATATATAAGTCCTGAAGATAAGAATTTCTTTTTATCGCACTACTTAACGCTTCATATATCTTGACGCGATAAATATAACTCTCTACATTTATTTTCTATCACATCAACTAAGTTCTGGAATTTTCTTAAGTCGATCCCCTATTATTATATCCTCCTTTCATTTAGAAATCTATTTCGACGCATAAGTAACTTTCTATTGACAAATACTTTGATTTGATTAACGGTGTGAAATAGTAGGAAGCTTTACTGGTCCCATCCACATTATTAAACCAAAATATAATTCCCATTTCTTGAGCATCCATTTAGTAATCCTCGTATGATGAGTTAATACTTTTGCACTCATAGTTTTTCGACGAATCAATTCCTTTTCGGAATAATGTAATTTAATAATTTCCCCTCATCTACAATAAGTCACAAGATTTCCAAATGTTCTTGTAAATTTTGCCACCCAAACAAGATGAAATTTTTTTGCTTGCCCCCATACATATATATTCTGTCCCGTCATTCACATCAGGCATAAACTCATCATCGTCTACCTGCTCATTGCCGCTTTCATTTGATTCATATTCAGTACAATTCAATTCAAAACAAGAGATTGCAGATAAAATATAAAAAAATTTTCAATTCGAGGAAATAACCATCATACGTGTATGACGCGATCACACGGGCTTAATGATAAATGTGAGGGAGTGCCATTTATACATGTAAATTTTACTAGTGCTCAACTTAATATGTTGGGTTCTTTAACTATGTATAAGTATAATACAATAGTTATTTTTAGGCTAAACAAATAATATTTTTGGTTTACTCCTAAGAACATTATCTAAAATTTACGTATAGCTTCTAGCACGCTTCTCTCTATACAAATGGTGGGCCACCTTTTTATAACTTGGGCCAAAATAAGATTTACGAATATTTCGCGGGCCGTAGTAGTCAACTGACAACATTTGGTGACCTGTAATTTTTATGCAGTTGAGCTGGACTTACACGAGGCAGTACATTTGTCCCTTATAATATAGTAAATTGTACTGCGGCTTTTGTGAAATGTCCCGGTTCAAAAATAATGTCGTACTAGTGTATCGAGATAAATGGGGCCAAGAATGATTGTAAATACGAGCTGGAGAGACATTTCTTACTGCTTATGCGGAAGCGAAATTTCCAACTTCAAATTAGGTGAGGTGAGGTTATACACTGACGCAGTTTAATGCGTATCAGGATGTAACTAGGTCTTCATTGGTTCATTTTGCTACTTTACCTTTAATTTGCTTGTTTTTGTCACCTCATTCGACATTGTACTGGCTCAAAAGAAAAAAGAGGCACTTCTTACAAACTCATTTTATAATCGTGTTCTACCCAACACCAAATTTTTAGTTTGTATGTGAAGTAGAATATGATTTAATGGGGTAAATCGCACTATCGATCCTTAATGATAGGTATTATACTAAATATTTATTTCTCTGTCTCTTTGAACATACATGTAGCGATTTGCGTTTAATATTCAAATCAAGTTCGACGTATTACATCGAAATATTTCTTCTAAGAATTTCGCGGGCCAGACAAAACCCTGCGGGCCGGAGGTTGCTCACCGTTGCTATATGCTATTAAAAATCCTGAAAAATCATCAATGTGTTCCAGCAATGGTAGTCAACTCAATCTTATGTAAGAAACTGTGTATATTTATTTCACCATACATTTCATTAAATTCTTCGTTTGTTGGAATACCCCGGTAGTTGAGCGCAATGTAGTTGTAATTATAATTTTAAGTTAGATCAGTTTGCGCAAATTTAAGGCATCATTACTTTATTTTTAATTTAACAATTTACAATGCACTTAATTGTAAAGATATTAAAATTATCCCTGACAGTTGAAATAACCATTGATGATAATATAAAATCCATATTACAATAGCGTGACATTTAAGCACGCAAGGTTATTGCAATTACTTTTCAATATCCTTAAATGTGCTATTTTTACATGCTATACCTAAATGAAATTCTAAATTCGTCAACTCATCTAATTGTGATTAAGGAAAAGGGTCTTAACTAGTTCCAGGTATTTTAGTAATTTCATAATGAAACGCAATTCTCGTAACTATGCCTACCTAACTATACTAAGTTAGCAGCTAATTACTGTATTAACATTGCAGGAATTCCTAATTGCACTAGACGATGTTATCTATTGAAACGAAACTAATTACGAAATGCAAAACGACGCTCCCTTAATCGTTACGCAATTTCTAAAAGAAAAACAATTGTTAAGTACTTATTACATGCACGGTGAAAACGCAGAATATGAATGAAACTACAATTGACTTCAGTAAGTATCATTAGAAATTTTATTATATAACCTAAAAACTGTATGAAGGGCGCTTTTTTATAAAACCTTATGCATTTAAAAGGAGTAAGTCTGTCCTATTAGAAAACCTGTTAAAATTGTGAGTTGTGGTTTAGAGCTCGAGGAGCTTCTTGGCTTCTCTTCGAACGTGGTAATAACTTTTTTTGGTTATCTAATATCCGGTTTGTGATTTTTTTCTTTTGTGTAATTATTGGGTAATCCATAGAAGGGCCCTGGAATCGAGATGAAGGTATCTTTTCTAGCAGGCTATTCTTATGTTAGTACCAAGCATAAGCTTACGAGAGGGCTAGTTGTAAGAAACTAGAGACAGTCTGTAATGTCTTATAGCTCATGTTGCAATGCCCAGTAGTAAGATATAAAATATGAAGTCATTAACGTATCCTTGTAGATCAAAGATATAGAATGCCGCAGCGAGTTATATTTGGTTTATATTGAAATTTTCAGGTTAAAAGCAAGAGAATTTGATCACCGCAATTTCAACCTTCTGCCTCGCAAAACAGAGCCCGTTGAAGGCCAACTGTTGCCGCCCTATGTCTCATGTAGTAATGAGCAAAAATGGTCTTGGTCTTGCACATTTAGCATAGTGCTGGGGAAAGTGTTGAAAGTAAAACGGAGGCCGGGACGCCCTAAGAATACATATATATATATATATATATATATATATATATATATATATATATATATATATATATATATATATATATATATACCTATATATATATATATATATATATATATATATATATATATATATATATATGTATATATATATATATATATATATATATATATATATATATATATATATATATATATATATATATATATATACGCCGATATTGGCAAAACGGGCCAGAGATCGACAATCATGAAGGCGAACGCTGGATGAAGCCGTGATCAATATGGGGCTGTACAGCTTCTAATGTTGCTTCAAACAATCATAGCTTAATGTACCGACTTCCAAACTTTATGATACTGCGGGCCACCTTGTTACAGAATACAATATGTAAATTTGCATAAAACTCAGTTTTTAGCCAATTTTGACAAATGAGCAAGATTTATTTAGGATATTCGCTACCATTTATTTCAAATCAGTGTACAATGCTGATTAAATGACCACCTCCATTTGATAAACACAACGCTTTCTTGGGCATCCTAGTAAGTGCAACAAAGGCAATCACCAGACGGGCAAGCAAAAATCAAATTGACCAAGTTCTAATTGAGAGAGACGTATGCTGGGGCTTGGACCACTATATAGTCAAGGTGCAACAGCCCAGAACCAACGGCAAATGGAAAAAAATTAAAAGCAACATAAGGGCATGAACTTTACTTTTGCACGAACTTCATCGTAGTGACTGTGGCGTGGCAAGGTACACCGGCTTTTTAAAAATAGATTCGTCCGACCTTTTTCACCCGTTTTCGGACACACAAAGTGCACCAATATTCAACGATAGCGTGCGCCGCTTTCTCGAGCTTTGAATAAAAATGGGCCCACGATGATTTTTGACCACACTTCGGTCCCTTCTCGTCGTGCAGTGGGGTGCGTGTAAAACGTGTGCGTTCTCTGTTCCCATATTAGACAGTTTTGTTTGTTGACTCTACCAGAAAGTGTGATGAGTTTGGTCCGTCATCCAAAATTTCGGCTTGGCATTTCCATATTTCTTGCGAGGGAATTTCAATATTGCAAGCGATGCGGCTTCTTCGTTGGCAACAATCTTAGAGTAAGCTGCACTTAGAGATGAAGATCTTGATCTTGGTTTTTTTTATGTGATAGACTAGAGACTTAGGGAAAGCCCCCTTTGTTCTGTTCGACAATCTATTTTTTCCCATAGAATGTCGAACAGCAGCTCTAGCCGGAAGATGAGAAGTAGAGAGAGAGAGAAGTACATAAGTGGTTGAATCCATTTCCAATTATTGGACGACAATACCTCGAATTTTTGGAATTTTCAGTGTACGATTATCTTTACCTATAGCGTGTTACATGAAAGGCTACACGGTAGAACGTTGCAGACTCTTATCAAAGTAAAATTAACAACTCAGATTCCGTGCAAAAATTGAATCCTTTTTTCAAAGCTTTTTGCATTCCACCCTTACTGGATGGATGACGCTGATGAAGCTCTTCCACTTCTACCATTCCAAATACATTAATATAGTCTTGCGCTATGTTAAAAGAAATTAATAAAAAATTTATAAGTAGCAACATTTTGATGTCATCCAAATAATAACAATTGTCGCGAATTGTATTTTGGCACACTTTGTAATTTCGAAGTGTCCATGGTGAAAGTAACAAATTCGGAATTGTAATTTGGCACCCACCCTAAGTAGAAATTCACAAATGAGTAAAAAAGGTCGGAAAGGTAAAATCATCCGCGCCCCTCAGTTTGGAAACCACTGGTTTAATGAGAGAAGCTGGTTTTAAAGCCTGGTAGTAACAGCATACTAGTAATATTTATATTTATAGCTCCAGTATTGGCCAAAACTAAATCACCTTCTTTCACTATTACTACTGACCTGATAATCTGGTTGGGCTATGTATTTTCTGCACACCTCTTACTTAAACATTTATTGTTCGCTGTAAATCTTTCCCGTCGTGTAGTATGTTAGCCTGTCATTGTGCACAAACAAAATTATTTTGCATATAAAATTTTAAATTCACTCCAAAGTTTTGACAAAAGTTATCATAAAGCGCTAATATAGCATGACGAAGTTTCGTTTAAAATGCAAAGACAAAAGTTTTAATATTTAATTATATTTTTCTCATAGATATCTCTCCTCAGCCCCCCATCCGGCCAAGAAAAACTTCTATCTATTCTACCTTAGGCGAGGATTTACTTACTTCATCCTTAAGAAAGACTTTCTTCAACTAACTACACAAACAATTTCCATACTAGAAAAGTTGACAGAAAAGTGTAAAAAGTAAATTAAGTGCACGTCGCGACAGCCAGACACACTCGTAATTGAGAACTACTATGCCTTGTCGCTGAGCTAATTACATTAGTACCAAGTTCAGAGCCCAGAAACAGAGCAGCATAGCCTGGCATCCTAGAATGGTGGAGGAGAAACTTCTTGAATAGAAAAGTGTGTAAACTTCCGCTCGCTAGAAGTCGCAATTGTAGATAGGTATAGTTCGTCAGGATGAGATGATATTGGTCTACAACACTTCGTTCATCTCTGGCTACTTACTTTACTTTATCCTTTTCATTTTCATTTTTATTATTCCCTCTCTTCTAGAAATGAATTTTCTTTTCTTTTCAAAGTGGAAATTAGTTTCCCTTTTTTTATTTAATTCCTCTTTGGGTTTCTCCTCACAAACACATAAAAACCATGTTTTATCCTTTAAAATTTCCGCATATTTCAGCTTTAAGAATCAAAGGAGGAAAAAATAAAGTAAAATTTAGCTTTAGTATTATCCTATAAAATACTAGGAGTTACGAAAACTCCGAAAGCCGGAAAAATTCCAGGAAAAAAAAATCATTTTGAAAAAAGTTCATTCAATGGAAATTTTGTTTGGTGCCAGATGTTGCCGCAGCCGCAACTACAGCACGGATTAGAGGAAAATCTTAAAATATGGAATAGAAGAGACACTTTCTGCCTCCCAAGAAGCTCGGTGGCTTCCTTTTATTGCCCGCTGCTACCTCCCCCGCGCCCGGTGTCTTGGTTAAAGTTATATGCGAATTATAATTTTAAATTTTTTTTAAAGCCATACCTAGGCACTTTCTTCGGCTGCGGTGGATACATTTAGTAGAACCTTTTAAGTTTATTAAGTGAGCCAAGGAAGTATTTCGCTTCGTGTATAGGAATTTAAGGAAATAATGCGAATAAATATTTGTTGGATACACATTTTTTACGTTAATACTGGGAAGAGAAATTCGCATTTGCTTTTGTTGGTTCATTACGAGATTAGAGAATTGTATATAGTCATGGAATTTATAATACAATTGCTGATGAAGGTAATTTGCAAAATAATGGATTTCTTTCTAAGATATACATTTCTATCTGTAACCGAAGCATGCTCTAAGAATCTATTTTTATGCCGTAATCAGTTGTTCTTTATTTAAATTGTGTTGGGTAATATTTCGTAATTGCCAGGACAACTAATCATTTTAACTAAGACAGCATTAATCCTTTGAATCCCCAATCAATTAAGCAATGAGCTTAGTTCAAAGCCCTATGTAGGAATGTATAGTTAGAGGAATGCAAATGCTGTCTAGGAGATGATAAAGAAAAAATACGATGGATAGTGTGCTTTAACCCTTAAATGTTGTACAAATTCGAGGTGTTTGGTTGACAAAAGAGACGACAGGTTGTATGTAATAACGAAGAGACTAGACAGTAGACTATGTTACGAAAAAATAATAACTTAATGAAGATCGCCATGCACTCTGTATTTGGACTGTTGGGTGTTGCACAAGCTTGGGAAAAGTCATAGAGTGCCCGAGTAAAAATAAAAAATGCCTTACCACCAGGGCCGGCATTTGGTTTAAAAAAACACAAACACTCGGTTCCTTTAATATATGAAAATAAAGGCACGGGAACACTTTTCCACTTTTTTCTTAAAATGCGCCCAGTGCACATTTTTTTATGTGATAGTCTAAGCTTAGGTTTCATCCTTTGTACTACTAGTCCGTCATGTCGTACACGTCATGGTGCAATGTCTAGTAGTAAGCTTAGCTCGAAGGGTAGAGAGAAAGATAGGATAGATTAGGGAGTCGGGTGGGTGTTGGAGGAGATGTTGGAGGAGAGTTCGGGAATATTGACTGAGGTAAGTTGTTCCACAGTCGCGTTGTTCTTGTTATAAACGAATTTCTAAATCGGAGTGTGCGTCAAGATAAGGGCTGTAGACTATAAGGGTGAGTCGAGCGGAGAAGATGTTGCCGTGGAGGCATGAGGTTACTTATTTCGGTAAAGCAATCATACACCAATTGCACCTATGAAAACCCCTGCCTTTATCCAATCAGGATTTGCTTCGCGATCTTGTTTTTGTGTTGAGTTCGCTTGCGCTTAAATTTCACAAAACTCTCCCGCTAATACTGTTTAAAGCTCCAGGACCTTTTCCGGTGTTAGCTGTACTTCCCTAACTATTTCCAGCTCAATCCTATACTCAAAAAATCTATATACTCGAATCTCCATAGTAGAGATCCCTATATAGTTCTCCAAGCGTTCATATTTCAAGGGATACCTAATAGGTGATTACTGCACTGCATGTATTAGTTTTTACCGTAGAATCTTGCATAGAAAAAATCAACCCACCTCAACAGCTTTCCTGGGCATAAAAGGCGTTTTCAATAACTTCAGTACGACCTTAATAGTACGATTAGTATGAATTACAAATCAAGAGTTATAGCACCGCGCTAACTAAGAAAGGATATACGACGAAATCAGACGAACGAAATGAAATTTAATTGGCCACACCGTGCGAGGCAATGGAAAAGCCACAGGCAGTCTTTACAGTTCCTTTAATACATATATGACAATTAAGGTACGCGAACATTTTTTCAATTTTATCCCCGAAGTTTTAAATTTTTTTTAAAATCTTAATTTCTGAAAATGCGCCCGGTGCAAGTGTGCCATTTGCACCTATGAAAGCGCCGCCCTTGCTTAAGACGGACCAACACCGGCCGCTTGACTTTTTAAGGGTCATATGATGGCCGTAATCATTTGTAATGCGGCCTCACGACGACCAAACTTGACCAAAGGATTTAAATGACTAAGTAAGTACTGAGCTGTCAAACCGACGGCGAATTTGAGTTAAAAATAGAATCTGCTCCAAATGTGGTGTTGAGTGTCCTTTATAGGAACTCGATCATTTTCGTTATGTACAATGGTCCTTTGGTCCGGGGAGATTAGCAAAAAACGCACGAAAGGAGGCAAAACTCCAAAATGGCACAGCTTCCTTGCGACTTTTTAAGAAACCCATGGAAACATAGCCGCCGGAGATATCACGTTTTTAACGAGTTTTCCATGTCATTCAATAGGTCATACAACCCTGTGCGAGGACCCAAAATGTTGACAATGAAATTCTCTACAGCTCTAGTTCTTACAAAAATGTTCACCCGATTAATCCTTTGAAAGTTATTCATGGTCAAGGTGATCAAAAATCACTTTTTGGCCAAAAAATCACTCAAAAACTAATTTTTTTCTTCGAAAATTGTATTTTGTAGGCAATAATGTTTAGTATATGTATGTAGATGAAAAAGGTATTTTGCCTACAATTTATGCGATTTTATGAAATAGCACCGATTAAAAATAACCTCTTAGCTTGGATTCATTAAAACTGGTGTCATATAGCTACCTCGAGGAGAAATTCTATCAAATAAAAAAATAACAATATATTTTTCTCATTTCGTTTCACATTTACAATACAAGTTTGAACGAGAAAAATTCTTAGATAACCTCTGAGTTTAAAGTCTATTGTCAAGCCAAAATACTGGTCAACAGCTAGATCTATCCCCCTTTGTTTAAAATAAATTTTCTCGCATTTTTTTCAATAAGCAAAGAAATAGGGTTATATGAATACACATCTACCTTAGCTCACCAAGGAATTGGGTTCTGTATTATGTAACAACTTCTCTGCGGCAAAACACGGCCGTTCCTTCTCAATTATACAAACCCAATTTTCTATAACAAACATATCTTTCTTTATAATATTAAACCATTTTATTTTCGAGTTGTTTACATGCCGTCTACGCAAACAGTATCCCTTTTTTGTAATTTAAGTGTAGTATCAATATTTTCGGGGCGAACTTACCAATAAGACCGCATGGCTTTTATATGAATATAATTCTCTAGAGATATTCTGTTTATATGTACTTACGTCTAAATTGCACAAAATCTGATTTTGTTCTTTGCAAACATACACAGGAAAACAGTATCCCCCATGATTCCCACACAGGGAATAAAGTTTTTGAAAAACACAAAACAATGTCAGGACACCAGCAAGGCGGAAAAATTGCATTTTAATAAAAAACAAACAGAATTCCTGCCGCTGCCAGTCATCGTAGCTGAAAGGAAGTAAACAAAACATGAAACAAAATGCTCTAGATAACCAGAAACATCCTTTACTTTCTATATCCGAATCAGACCCCTTTTCTGTCTCTGTTAAAACTTGGAACTACTACAAAAAAAAGTTCTTTGACGTGGGGTGAAAAGTTCTGCGAAGGGGTGAATCTCCATTACTTTAAATGAAAAAAAATCCGGAGTCATTTTCTTTATTTGCAAGCGAAATTAATCCGTTGAGCAAATTTCTGGAATTTCATAAAACCGGGATTGGAGCCGGGCCCTTCGTCCTTCGTCATCCTCTTCAGATTGTAACAATTCACAACATATAGCGAAGCACTGCGCTTTGGTGTATTTTAGAGGAACGTTGTATATATCGGGGATATCCGTCCGTTTGTTGGTAAGTTTAACTATGGTACCAAAACAGGACAAGGGTTTAACATTTCTGTGCGGATGAGGCGATGGAAATTGAAGTCCCCCAATCCCTTAGCAAATATTGTGATGATGTGATGGTTGCTAGCAATGACGACGACGGGCTACGATGATGATGATGATGATACCAAAGGCGGCAGGGCCAACGAGAGACCAGCCATGTTACGATGATTATGATGACTATGAAAACTGTGACGATACCAACGATATTATGATGATATCATTATGTCCACAAGATATTCTCGCATTGTGCTCATAATCCAGACTGCACCAAAGTTAAAGTTTCGGCCGGGGCTAATCTTGTCCCTGGCACATATTTACACATGGGAGATACGCA